>NW_020769370.1:4123178-4138105 GCF_900518735.1 Pseudonaja textilis
TATATATATATATATATATACACATACATACATACATACATATACATGTACATACATACACACACACACATATATATCTCTGATTGCTTGCAAGAAGAATTAATTTATGTATCCTATTTCATAGATTGCTACATTCTTTATAACTGCTATACCCTATATATCCTTTATATCTCTCTACAATTTGGTACCTCAGATAACAACTAATTAATTAATTGATGTATAATTAATGGCTATATATTGACTCATAGACTTAATTGAACTATAAGAAAGTTATAAGATATAGTATATAAGAAAATAATAAAACACATATTTATCTATATTGCATTATATATGTTTACTATATAAGGTATTATATTTAGAATTATACTTAATTAATTTATTAAAAAGATTAAATAAGATCAGAAAATTAAGAGGGTTACAGACTATTATATATTATAAACAATAACGATATTTAGTTTTACATTGTTGTATAAATACATACATATATATATATAAAGTGTGCATAAAATTAAGGAGAGACATTATTAAGTATATTAGACCTTGTAGTGATAAACTGAAGGGATTAGAATAAGATAAAAGGGAAGAGATAAACATAGAAAACACAGAAGGGAGTTGATATAATGGATGATAATATTGAAAGACTTTCTTAAGAAAATAGGTAGATTTGGGAAGCCTAAGATGTCCACCACGACAACTACCGCTAAGATTGGGAAGAAAACAACATCCAACCCAACATCAACGATAACATCAACAGCAGGACAACGTTCGATAGAGGGCATGCTGAATCCTGAGAAGGAGAAATATGCAAACAATTCAAATGGCATTAATAACAATACAAGAAACAATGGTGAGAAACTATGCAGACTATAAAACTGAAATGGGGGAAATGAAAGGTAAAATATGGAAACTAGACAAGAAGATAAGTACAATCCATCAAACAGCAGTAAAGACGGAACATAAAATGAAAGCAGTGGAGGCAAAGGTTGAACAAACAGATAAGAAAGTAGAATCAATAGAACAGAAATTAATGGGAGAGAACAGGAAATTAGAAGAGGCAATTGCATATTTGGAGATGGAAAAGGCTGATTTCTTCCTCAGATTTCAGAATGTAACAAAAGAAGGGGGGAACTTGCCCAAATTAATGGCAGATCTCATAGCAGAAGCGTTACAAAAAGAGGGCCAAGAGGTACGAAGGGAAATCGATGAGGTATATAGAATATATACTAACTATACAAGATGTTTTAGACTTCCAAGAGAGGTTCATATACGATTCTCAAAGAAACAACTGAGAGATGAGATATACAAAGTGACAAGAGACAAACCGCTGATATTCAAGGGAACAGAAATTGTAACATTGAAACAAATTCCAAGAAGAATAAGGGAACATAGAAAGAAATACAGATTTCTGGCCGCCCAACTGAATAAGAATAACATCCTGTTCAAATGGCTCATCCCAGAGGGAATGTTAATATCATGGCAGGATAAATTTTTTAAAATAGACAGTATAGAAAAAGCGAGGGAATTCTTTGAACTGTGTGTGGTATCAGGAGAAGACCAGAACATCAAAGAGGAAGTGGAAAGTAGGAGCCAAGAAGAAGATCGGGTGGAAGAAAGAGAAACAGAACAAGAGGAAAGAGAGCAGGAAGAAGTAAAAAGAGAAGGCGTGAGAATGAGACACCAAATGAGAGCAAATAAGCTTCAACAAGAAACAACTACAGAGTAAGATGGCGGAAGAAATCAAATTGATTTCCATTAACATCAACGGTTTAAATTCACAAATTAAGAAGAAAAAACCAATAACTAAACTACAGAAACTGAACTTAGATATTATATGCCTTCAAGAAACACAAAGTCAGAAACATCAAAATAAACTGTTAGAAGCACCAAAGTTAGGAGATTTATACGTATCTCTAGCCCAACAAAAAAAGAGGGGGATAGCAGTATACATTCGGAAACATTTACAAGCAAAACAAGTATATGCAGATGAGGAGGGTAGGATTTTGATGTTAGAAGTTTATATAAATTATAAGAAAATGTTATTGACAGTGATATATGCGCCAAACAAGAAACAAGAAAATTTTTATACTGAACTATACAGAAAATTAGTAGAACAGGAATATGAGAACATATGCCTGCTAGGTGATTTCAATGCAATAGCTAATTTAGGAAAAGATTACAATAATGGAAATCCAGGGGGGGGCGGGAAGGAAAAGGAAAACATTACCAAAAGTATTCTATCAAATGGCGGAAGAATTAGGATTAAAAGATATATGGAGAGAAAGAAATCCAGACAAAAAACAGTATACTTACTATTCAGCACCACACACATCATGGTCAAGATTGGACATGTTATGGACAAATGGGGAAATGGAATGTAATGTAAAAGAAATAGAAATTGAATCTAACACATGGGTGGACCATAATCCCATTAAAATAATTTGGAAAGGATTGAAAAAAAAACAGAAGATGGATGCTAAACAAGAAGATCCTAAAAGAAAAAGAATGTGTTAAGATGATGGAAAAAGAATTGGAGTTCTTTCTGAAGGAAAACAAAAAACAACAAACATCAATTCCAAACCTATGGGACACAACTAAAGCATATATCAGGGGCGTAGTAATTTCATATAATAAAGGTAGATATAAGGGGAAAAAAAGGAGAACAATCTAAACTATTAGATACTCTTAAGGAGTTAGAAAAAGCACCACATAATAAGACAGCAAATACGGAGAGGATAATGATTAGACATAAATTGAATATGTTAGTACAAGATGAATGGTTACAGGACATGAAAAAGATAAAACAGAATTATTTTGAACACGCGAACAAGCCGGGAAGATGGCTAGCCTATAGACTTAAGAAAGAAAAGGAAGAAAGATCAACCCAACAATTGAAGGATGCTGATGGTACATTACAACATCAAACTGAAAAGAAAAAAACATATTGTTAAAAGTTTTTTTGAGGAATTATAGTCGGGAAGATGTACCAGAGGGAAATATCCAACATTACTTAGAAGGAAAAGGGCTACCTGTGATCCCGGAAGAGGATAAAGAAGAGATAAACAGGGAAATAACATTAAGAGAACTGCAAGAGGCAATCCTGAAACAGAAAAACAATAAGACAGCAGGACCGAATGGTCTCCCAGGGGAACTGTATAAAACGCTCCAAGAAAAATTAGAAATGCAATTATTAGAACTCTATAATGAGGTACTGACAACAGCAAAATTACCTAAGTCATGGGGGGAGACATACATAACATTGATCCCAAAGAAGATTTGGACCATCAACTAATTCAAAATTTTAGGCCCCTATCCCTTTTAAATGTTGATTATAAAATATTTATGTCCATAAGGGCAGAAAGATTGAAAAAAACCCTTAATCAGATCATTCATAGTGACCAAAATGGATTCTTACTGAATAGACAAATTAAAAATAATACCAGAATGGTATTGAATATAATAGAATATTATGAAGCAAACCCAGGAAAACAATTGGCAATGGTCTTCCTCAATGCGCAAAAGGCATTTGACAATGTTAATTGGAAGTTCATAATACAATAATTAAAAAGCATGCAATTTGGCAATAAATTTATTAAATTGATTTTGACAATTTATACGACACAGACGGCTAGTGTAATAATGAACGGTGACAGAACGGAAACATTCAAGATCACCAAGGGAGTAAGGCAGGGATGCCCACTGTCACCCCTTCTTACCTTAGAAAATTTATTAGAAAACGTTAGGAAAAATGTAGAAATCAAAGGGGCTTTAATTAAAAAGGAGCATTATAAGGTACAGGCATTTGCTGATGATATAGTATTTTTTTGGAAGATCCAGAGGATACGGGAGTAAAATTAATAAAGAAAATAGAAGAATTTGGCAAGGTCACAGGCCTTTAGATTAATAAAAACAAAACAAAATTATTGACTAAAAATTTAAAAGATAAGCAAAAAAAAGAATTAGAAGAAAAATTGGGAATGCAAAGTTTGAAAAAGGTAAAATATTTAGGCATTTGGTTAACAGCAAGATGCTCTTCAATCAAAAAAGATAACTATGACAAATTAATAATACAAATCAAAAAAGAATTGGAAATGTGGGGGAAATTACAACTATCACTACTGGGGAAAATTGAGGCAATTAAAATGTCTACCCAATCAAAAATGCTATATCTTTTTCAAACTGTACCAATAAGATTGGATAAAACCTAGATCAAATAATAAGTAAATTTGTTTGGGATGGGAAAAAAGCTAGGATAAAAATGAAATTGTTATAGGACAAAAGAGAAAGGAGTGGCTTTGGACTCCCTGACTGGGAAATGTATTATCAGGCTGCAGCTATGGTATGGATTAAAGATTGGATCAACCTGGAAAATAGAAGAGTATTGTCGATAGAGGGTCACGACTTGCTGAGAGGGTGGCACAGTTTCCTATGGAATGGGAAATGTAAACAGCATGCATATTTTCAGAGACACATGATTAGAGATTCATTAATTCAGACATGGAACAAGATTAAAAAGAATCATTATACTAAAATACCAAACTGGCTGTCAACTATGGAAGCACAAATCTACCCAAATGCAATGGATCTGGTAAAAAAGAGGAATTACAAAGACCTATTAGACACACAAGGAAGATTAAAAATGAGACAAGAATTACAGGAACAAAATATAAAGATAGATTGGTGGCCATACATGCAAATTCAGGCGAGATATCAGAAGGACAAAGAACAATTTGGTTTCTGCATGGAAAAGCATCAATTAGATAAAATTCTACAAGAAATGAAAAAGAAAATGATTTCAAGAATATATAACTTTCTACTAGATTTTAAAATGGATGAGGAGGTGGTCAAAGAGACGATGGTGGTTTGGGCAAAAAATGTTGGCCACAACATAGACCTGGAAAATTGGGAGAGAATGTGGGGATCAAATTACAAACTAATTACATCTACAGCATACAAGGAAAATCAATACAAAATGTTCCACAGATGGCACCTTCCTCCCGCTAGATTGGCAAAAATGTTTAATTCAGACCCAAATTGTTGGATACGTGGAAAAGAAAAAGGCACTTATTTTCATACCTGGTGGACATGCCAGGAAGTGAAAAAATATTGGAATACAATTAGACAATGGATAGAAGAAATCACGAATCAAAAAATTGAATTTAATCCGGAAACTTTTTTATTAGGTATAATAACACAAAAATGCAATAAAACAGATAGATATATTATGTTACATATATTAACACCTGCAAGGATTTCGTATGCACAACTCTGGAAGGAAAAAAGGGTTCCACCGGAAGGCATGGTTATAAAAAAAAAAATGATTGTATAGAGATGGACAGGCTAACGATGAAAATAAAAGACAGAGAAGATTCAATTTATTATAGGGCCTGGGATACCTGGTGTGAATGGTTTAGAAATAAAAATAAAATAAAATGGCAATTAGGAAAAGAATGGGGGAATATGTAAATATGTAAATATACCATGGAGAAGATTGAGATGTAAGGATAAAAGATATTGATTTATAGTAAGAGTAAGATGTAATGGTAAAAGAATAAATAAATACATATACTGAAAAATGTGAGGAGGTGCAAAAGATGTCTTGATGTTGATAACGTATAAAATTTTATTTTATGTTTTTAAAATTTGGAAACTTAATAAAATTTATTTAAAAAAAGAAGTATCAACATGTAGCAATAATAGTAAAATAATTTTATTTGTATTTATTTATTTATTTGTTTGTTTATTTTAGTAACTGTTTTTATGAATAAGTATTGGCAAGCAGGGCATATATCATTTAGAAAAAAAAGGAAAAACAAGTATCAACATGGAACAACAGTAGTGTAACAAAAAAAATTAAGTAAATTTCTTTGTATTGGCTTATTTCTAATTCAGTTAATTATATCAACCCTCTGTATTTAATTCATACATAGCAATAAAGTTCTTTCCACCAACATTCAAATTAAGAATGGAATATAAAATAAAATCTGAATGATAAAATATAAATAAAAGTGAAACAAGTAAATGTGATCACCTGGGGCGTTGCACAAAGGCAACACAGTCAGATAATCAGTAGGAGTCCCTTTATTAGCTCCAACTTTGTCCCCACTGTCCTGGTTACCTTCTGGGCTGGAGAAAAACTATCCCAGGAACAGCCTTTGGCTGCAGAGAATCAAGTCCAAAACGTGGTCAACAAAAACTGTAACTATAAATCCAATCAAGGCAAGATGAGATAATTAGTCTGGCAGGGCAAGAGAAGGAATTCCAGATGTGAAAGAACAGCAGTAATTCAACACAGTTGGGAGGATGCCAGGAACACAGATAACTAAGTCAACACAAGATAAACTCACATTTGCTCCCAGCAGCTTCCGCACTCAACATGCATTTCTTTTAAACTCTCATTCCCAGGTGTGGCTAATGAAGGGAATCAGGGCAGGGGTGGGATTCAAATTTCTTAACAACCGGTTCTGTGGGCATGGCCTAATTTGTGGGTATGGTTTAGAGGTCATGGGACTGGCTGAGTGTGGCTGGGTGGTCATGTGAGTGGGATGGGCATGGCTAGGTGGTCATGTGAGTGGGATGGGCATGCCTAGGTGGCCATGTAACTGGCAAACCAAATATAAGTGGTCCTCGCTTAATGGCCAGTTGCTTAGCAAGTGTTCTAATTTACAACTGACCTCCCCAGAGCTACTTGACCTGTTTTTGGTGTTTTGATAGTGATGCACACACACACACACACACACACACACACACACCAGTTGCAACATCCCACAGTCTTGTGACTGAGGTTTTCTATGTTTTTTGCCAGTTTCCAACAATTCCTTCTGGTTTCCGGTTAAAAATGCCCATTGGGGAAAATGGACTTGTTTAACAACCAGTGTTTGCTTAATGACTACAAGGTTCATTTAATGACCATGGTGTTTGTCTAACTCAGGGGTCTGCAACCTTAAAACTCAAAGTTTAACTATAATTGGATTAGGGTTAGGAAGAACCTGAAGAATTTCCTTTTTTTTCCTCCTTTCTTTTTTCTTTTTTTTTCTCTCTCCCTCACTATTGGATTTTTTGCTGCTGGACTTTTCCACTTTGGATTATAACTGGCTACGTTTTTGATTGGATCAAATTTGAAAGAGTCTGAAGATTTTGAACCACCTAAAATGAGTAGGAAACTCATATCCTCGGGTGCTTCCGTATCTTCTTCTGCTTCTTCACCATCTGGAGGACAACGTTCAACGCAGGTAATGTTAAAGCAAGATAAAGAACAAGAAAAAGTAACTTTACTGATGATCATGCAAGGAATTCAAGACCTTAAGACAAAAATAGATATCATTGAACAAAGAACAGGGAAGACTGAAGAAAAGGTGGAAAATATCCAACAGATGATGGTGAAATATGATGTGAGAATTCAAAAAGTTGAAGAAGAGGGTAAACGAAGAGAGGAGAAGATTGGAAATATTCATACTAGATTAATGGTGGTTGAACAAGAAAAAAGCGGGATGTTGAAGTGGGAGATGGAGAGGTCCGAATTTTATCTTAGATTCCAAAATATAGAGGAAGAAAAAGGGCAAGATTTGGCTGTGATAATGATAGAAATCTTGGCTGATGCTTTGGAAATAACAGAGGAAAAGATGATGGATGGAGTAGATGAGATATACCGTGTTTCCACAAGATATGCGATGAGAAATAACCTACCTAGAGAAGTCCACATTAGATTTACCAAAAAATCTATTAAGACACAGACTTTACAAGCGGCAAGAGAGAAGACGTTGAAATACAAAGGTAAAGAAATCCTGGTCCTAAAACAAATACCTAGAAGAGTGAGAGAGATGAGAGGAGAATATCGATTTCTGACCCAAGCGTTATTGAAGAAGGAGGTGAATTACAGATGGCTGATCCCAGAAGGATTGATGTTTATATGGCAAGAACAGAGATATAGAATTGATTCAGTTGAGAAAGCAGAACTCTTCTACGCAGATTTTTTTGGAAGGAGAGAGGAAGAGGCAGAAAAAGAGGTCTTATTAACTGAATCCCAAGAGGAACAAATGGAGATGGAAAAAGAAGAAGGCGTAGTACGTGGACAGGTGGATATCAAAGATCAACGTGAACCAAGATGTATGAGACCCGCCAAGTCTAAATATAAAATATCATCATGGAAGAGAAAAAATTGATAACAATGAACATAAACAGACTGAATTCAGCTGCCAAGAGAAGGAAGACTTTTCATAAACTAGGGAAATTAAAGTTTGACATAATTTGTTTACAAGAAGTACACATTAAAAAACAACATGAACAATTGTTAGTGCAGCCAAAATTAGGGAAATTATTTACTTCTTTGACTCAATGTAAGAAAAGAGGAGTGGTCTTATATATTAAAGAGGCTATCCCCGCAAAACTGATCTACACTGATGAAGATGGAAGAATATTAATGGTGGAAATGATGGACAACAATATAAAAATACTTTTGATTGCAATTTACACCCCGAATGATAAACAAGAAGAATTTTATAAAAAATTACATATGAAAATAACTGGACTGGACTATGCCAATATAATTATGATGGGAGATTTTAATGGAATTGTGGACAATAAATTAGGCTATATAGCAACAACAGCAAAACATAATAGAAAGGTACTTTCTAAATCCTTTTTTAAAATGACAGACGAATTAATTTTAAAAGATATATGGAGAGAAAGAAACGCCAAAACCAAACAATATACTTTTTATTCAAATAGACACCTATCATGGTCCAGATTAGATATGATCTGGATCTCAACGGAATTAATATCTAGTATTCAAGAAATAAATATTGAAGCAAGTACTTGGGCAGATCACAACCCATTGACAATTAAATGGAAGGGCCAAAAAAAAAAGATCGAGATGGACGTTAAATAATACTATCCTAAAGGAGAAGGAATTTATACAATGGCTCGAGAAAGAACTTGCCTTTTTCTTTAAAGAAAATAGAAAAGAAGATACTTCAGCGCAGAATGTTTGGGACACAATGAAGGCATATGTGAGAGGTTTGATAATAGATTATACAAGAAAAAAGAATGCTAGGAAAAGGCAAGCCATTAAAGCCTTGGAAGATGAGCATAAAAGACTTGAAAAAGAGTTACAGAAAATGCCTCAGAAAAAAGACATTAAATTGAAACTGGATATAACTAAACATAAAATGGACTTAATAGAGAAAGAAGAACTGGCACAGAAGATTAGGAATGCTAAACAGAACTATTTTGAAGATGCAAATAAGCCAGGTAGATGGCTAGCATATAAGCTGAGAAAGGAGAAAGAGTCGAGGAAAATATCCCAGTTAATAGATGACCAAGGTCAAGTCTGTTATGGTAATAAAGAAAAAAAGGAAATTATTCGAGACTTTTATGGACAACTTTATAAGAAAGAGAATATTGATGAGGGAAAAATTAAACAGTACTTACAGAATGCAAACTTACCTAAAATATCTAAAGAGACTGAAGAAATGTTAGAAAGTAATATAACAATGATGGAATTAAGTCAAGCACTAAAGAAACAAAATAACGGGAAAGCATCAGGTCCAGATGGGCTGCCTGCAGAATTCTATAGAATATTACAAGAATCATTGAGCATTCCACTTTTAGATGTTATGAATGAAGCTATGTTAAAGAAGATGATACCTAAAACATGGTCAGAAGCCTATATTACACTTATTCCAAAAGATGAGGCTGATCCACTGCAAATTAAGAACTATAGACCGATCTCTTTATTAAATGCAGACTATAAAATTTTTGCTTCGATATTAGCAGAAAGACTTAAAAAATATTTGAATAATTTTATTCATCCAGATCAAAATGGATTTCTGCCAAAGAGACAAATTAAAGATAATATGAGAGTAATTCTGGACACTTTGGAATACTATGAGGCACATCCTGAAAAGCAAATGGCTTTGATATTTTTAGATGCCCAAAAGGCATTTGACAATGTGAATTGGAGATTTATGTTACTTTTATTGGAACAGATGGGCTTTGCTAGAAGATTTATCCAAGCAATAGAAGCAATTTATCATGAGCAAACTGCAAAGGTTATGATAGAGGGAGAATTTACTGATGCTATTAATATAAGAAAAGGCACAAGACAAGGATGTCCCCTTTCTCCCTTGCTATTTGTATTGACTTTGGAAGTGTTGAATAGAAATATCAGAGAAGATAAAACTATAAAAGGAATGAAAATCAAAAAGGAAGAATTTAAATTACAAGCCTTTGCAGATGACTTAGTCTTTATTTTAGAAGACCCTATAGAAACAGCCTTGAAGCTGCTGGAAAAGATAGAGACATATGGTGAGGTGGCTGGTCTGAAAATAAATAAAGATAAAACAAAGATTTTGTCAAAGAATATGTTACTAAGACAAAGAGAAGAATTGGCAGATTTGCTGAAAATCCAAGTTACAAACAAGGTTAAGTACTTGGGGATATATTTGACATCAAGATGTAGTACATTAAAAGAGAATAATTATATTAAACTTAAACAACAGATAGCCCTAGATTTGAAGAAATGGGAAAACTTACAATTGTCATTAATAGGGAGGATCTCAACAATCAAGATGAATATTTTACCCAGAATCTTATTTTTATTTCAAACAATACCAATTAGGCTTGGAAAAGACTATTTTGAGGACTTAAATAAAATTGTGTTGAAGTATATATGGCAAGGTAAGAAAGCGAGGATAAAGCTAAAGCTTTTGCAAGATGCTAGAACTAGAGGAGGGTTTGGCCTGCCTAATTGGGAGTTGTACTATCAAGCTGCAAATTTGATGTGGGTTAAAGAATGGATAACATTAAGGAAGACTAGATTGTTGACATTAGAAGGTCATGACTTGCTGTTGGGCTGGCATGCTTTTCTATGGTACAAGGGAACTAAAATACAGGGCTATTTTAGAAGACATTATATATGGGAGTCTTTGTGGTTAAACTGGGAGAAGATAAAAAAACAATGCTATTTGAAAATTCCAGTTTGATTATCGACGATAGAAGCTTTTTCTTATCCTATAATCTATAAAAAGGAACAAACAGTTAGATATGGGGAATTACTAGATTAAAAGGGTGAACTTAAATCGATACAAAAATTAGAGGAACAAGGTATACAGATGAATTGGTTTTCATATGCGCAAATACACTCAAGGTATGATGAAGATTCCAAAACAGAGGGATTTTACGATAAACAGACTGATTTAGATAAGATTTTGACAGGTACTGATGAAAAGATGATTAAAAAACTATATGGTTACTTATTGGGAATTAAGCTAGAGGAAGAACAAGTTAAAGAAACTATCATTGCTTGGGGGAGGAATTTTGAATATGGGATTGATTTAGAGAAATGGCAGAAATTATGGTCGCAAAATTATAAAATGACAATGTCTACAGCTTATAAAGAAAATTTGTGTAAGATGTTTTACAGGTGGCATTTTCCCCGACAAGGATAGCAAGAATGTTTAAGAACAAATCGGAAAAATGTTGGAAGTGTCATCAGATACCTGGTTCATATTACCATATGTGGTGGACTTGTGAGGATGCTAGAAAATACTGGACTATAATCCGCATGTGGTTGGAAAAAATGACAAAGAGACATATAGATTTGAAACCGGAGCTTTTCTTATTGGGAATCTTACCAGATGTTTATAGTAAAGATTTGAAATACTTGATTGTAAATGTATTGACTGCGGCTAGGATTGTATTTGCAAAAAATTGGAAAAATGAGAAAATTCCATTGCAGGAGGAAGTTATTAAGAAAATATTGGAATGTGCTGAGATGAGTAAATTGACATTTGAAATTAGAGAGCAAGAAGATAAACAATTTTATACAATTTGGGACCTTTTCTATCAATGGCTGGATGATGAAATACAAAAATAGAATATTTAGAATGTTAGGTAATAAGGAATATTATTGACTTTTCTTCTCCCTTTTCTTTTGCTACTTGACATTACATTTATAATTTTTTTTTCTTTTTTCTTAAGATAGAATTGGTATGATTATATGATTTGTTATAGAATAAATTACTTAAATTATAGTTATCTCATAAGGCATGATTGAATAAAAGTATAGTCAAATCTTTTTTTTTTCAATAATGATATGTGGATATATAAGTTTGAATTGATAATAAGAGTTATTATGTAATGTAATTGTAATTGTGACTGCGAAATGAATGCACAAAACTGATGAACCAACCGACACACTGTTTGTATATAAGTATTGAAGAGAGCAGATGTTTTTATGTTTTTGTTTGTTTGTTTGTTTGTTAAAAAACCAATAAAATTGTTTTTTTAAAAAATGCCCATTGGGGAAAATGGACTTGTTTAACAACCAGTGTTTGCTTAATGACTACAAGGTTCATTTAATGACCATGGTGTTTGTTAGGAATAACAAGGTTACCTAACGTAGTTTGGGTAAAATAATATATATAAACTATGATTGTATGTTTAAGCGTGTGTCACTTTAAAACTGCAAAGCATGTAATTTTGGGTGTGGTGTGTGAAACCACCATAAGAGGGAGCAAGAGAACCTGATTGATTGCTGGCAATTACTGACAATTACTGGATTGCATGGTTTGTTAGCTGCGTGTTTCCCTCTACTGCTGAGTTGCTGAAAGAAGAGAGGAGTTTTTGAGTTCTTCGTATCTCTACTGCGAGGAGATATATCACCGGACTGACATTTGTAAGTTTACTGACCTCTCTTTTTCGACACTGGAATTTGCAACAGAATAATCCCTGGATGGACTGAACTAGTGAATGATGTATGGACTGTTTTTGACTATGATATAAATCTTACTGGAATAAACTATTTAATTAGCACTGTGTATCTGTTTTACTGAGTGTAAACTACAAAAACGTTTATCTCACATATTTTGCCTGCCTGACTGACTGCCCTGCAGATCCTGCTAGGGTGTATCCCTAACAGTGTTTGTCTAACTCAGGGGTCTGCAACCTTAAAACTCAAAGTGTCATTTTTCTATTTTCTTTTAAACTGGTATTTCTCTCTGTGTGTCTCTTTCTTTCTCCCTCTCATCTCTCTCTCTCTCTCTCTCTCTCTCTCTCTCTCTCTCTTTCTTTCTTTTTTTTTTTGTAAATTTTATTTGAGTTTTCACAAAGAGAAAACAAATACAAATAAAACATCTTTTTTGAAAGTATCGTAATCCCGGGTTACATTTCTTCGTACAGACACAATTTCAGGTTCATGCTCATTTTTATATTCTATTCCATATCTTATTACTATTTTACATTTTCTGCATAGCTTCTCCCCTCTTTTAATTTTCTCAGTTTTATTTTAATTATCTCATCTCAATTCAAATCATTGTATTTATATTTTTTTGTCTGTCCTGTTTCAATTATCTATTATCTTTTCTCATTAAACAAAATTTCTCCTGTAGTTACTGATTGGAGTATGACGCCTTTATATCTTTTCCCTAAAGTTGTAACATTCAATATAATACATAACTTCCATTCGGATTCTGCTTGGTACATTCTTAAAATACACACTGTATTCTTAAAACAAAATTATAAATGTATATAATTAAAACAACATTCCATTCCAATTCAATTCTAGCATTAATATTAATATTCATTAAAGCCTTAACATCTTTAACATTACTTTTCAATTAAATATCATACTTCTATGGGAACAATTATAAACTTTCCATAGTTAATTCCCCCCCCTTCACCTATATTTTATAAAACATTGACTAATTAAAATGTTCCCGTTCCTTCCTAATTCAATTTTTTCATTTATTTTATTTCACTTATTTTATTCACAAACATTTCACTAAATTACACTATTTTATCCCTCATTTTAATCATACGTTGTTTCCAATGTTCTAAAGTTATTTCTATTACTAATATAACAATACAATCTTATGTACCTTTACAGAATCCCTTTTTCGCTTAGATTTTCACCCATTATCTCTAAATAGGTCCTGTTTCTCTGTATCTTGCTCCAGTCCTTTGTAACTTCTTTTCCTTTCCTTCTTCCCTCTCTTCTTCTCTCTCCCCTTTTTACCCCCTTGTCTCTCTACCTCTAGTTCTCTCTTCTGTATTCCCCTTTTCTGTTGCTTTCCAGTATTATACTTATTTTTCGAGTTATTTTTCTTTTCTTTGGTTGTTTTTAAGTCTTAAATTCTCCATTCTCTTTCCCCCCTTTCCTTTTTCTTCCCCACATAGAATTACTTGTTCATTAAAGATGGCTTCTTCTATGTCCCAGTCTTCTTGTTTTGCAGACTTTTCTTGTTGTTTCTCATAGTTCCAAATCTCCATTTCTAAGAATTGAAAAACGAAGCCAAAAGAACCCTTCCCTTCTTGTGCATCTTTGTACTTTTTAAGTTCCATTTTCAATTCATTCAGAAGTGGTGCCATTGTATAAATTTTTAAACAACCACCTGATTGATTTTAGTCATTCAAATATAATAACCAAGAATCCAAAAATCACCAAATAATCCAAATACACACAAGCTGTTTCTTTTTTGCTCTTTTTTTCCCCTACTTTCTCTTCCTGGGGTTACTATTTAGTTGCAAAGTTCAGTTAAAATGTATCTTTTAGAAGTCTTGTTGAGGTTTTACTTTAGATTCTTTTTAATTCCAGGCAGTCTCCTCCCTCTTCCAGATCCTGCCCTTATTCTTTTTCTCTCCCTTCCTGCTTATGAAAAAGAAAGTTTTTAATGTCCAGAAATCTTTATTATCCCTTTGGCATTTTGTTTAATTTTCAGCTTAATTGCCTATTGATGTCAAAGCAGATTTTTCCGATTTCTTATTTAAGTCTCTTAGTTGTCAGTATAGGGAAAGAGAGAGAAGAAAAAAAAAAGCCAAACCTTTCCCTTTTCACTTTCCTTCGCTGCTTCCGACTCTTCTTTGGGAACAATGTTATTTTTTGTAAGTTTAAATTCCAGGGTACCTTGGTTGTTGCTTTTACAATTTAACCC
>NW_020769370.1:4138505-4161288 GCF_900518735.1 Pseudonaja textilis
ACTTGATTGGGTGGGGGCTTGGCTGTGTTCTGATTGGGTGGGGGTGTGTTCTCATTGGTAGGGGGTTTGGCTGTGTTCTGATTGGTTGGGGGGTTAGCCGTGTTCTGATTGGTTGGAGGCGTGTTCTGTTCAGGAGGGGGCTTGGTTGTGCTCAGGTTAGTTTTAGTTGCTGGGGGATTTGAGCTGGAGAGTTGTGATCTTGCTGTTTGGCTTCTAGTTCGTGGTCCTGCTGCATCTTCATAGTGGGTGTTGGTTTGCTTCATGTATGGCTCAGAGGGGTTTGAAGTGGGTAGTGATGCAGCTGCAGTGCAGCTTCTGGTCCATGGTCGTTTCTCATTTTCTGAATGGGTGGGAGTCTGTTTTCTACATGGAAGTGTGGTGGTGGCATCTTGTGTGGCTCTCATGGGTGTGGGTCCGGTGTCCTTCTTCATGTTAGGTACTCGTCTGTTCATGAGGGCGGGTTTCCAAATGGCTGGAAGGCGGGAGGTGTCATCTCGTTTGTTCATGCTGTGTGGGTGTTTTTCTATCTCTATGGCTTCTCTGATTATTCTGCTGTTGAAGTGTTCGGTTTTGGCGATAGTTCTGGTATTTTTAAAATCAATTTCATGTCCTGTGGCTTTGAGGTGTTGGACCAGGGAAGAGGTCGTTTCTTCTTTTTTGATTGAGTTCTTATGTTCTTCAATGCGTGCGCTTATTCTTCTGTTAGTTTGTCCAATGTATGTGTTAGGGCAGGCTGTGCAGGGGATTTCGTATACTCCTTGGTTTTCTAATTCGATTTTGTCTTTGGGGTTTCTTAGGATGGTGGATATTTTTTTGTTTGTGCAGAATGCTGTTTTGATGTTGTGTTTTTGGAGGATCTTGCTAATTTTGTCTGTAGTGCCTTTTATATATGGGAGGAGGGCTTTTCCGTTTTCTTGTTCTCTGTCTTGGATTTTGGTTGGGGCTTCTTTTTGGATTAGGTGGGTAATCTTCTTTCTTTGGAATCCATTGGCTGTGAGTACGTTGGTGAGAGTGTGTAGTTCGGTTTTTTGGTGTTGTTCATCGGCTAAGCATTTTGTTCTGGAGATGAGTGTCTTGGCTACGGAATTGATCTGTGCTGGGTGGTGGTGTGAGAGTGCATGTAAATAGCGGTTAGTATGTGTTTTCTTCTGGTAGATGGTGTGTCCTAGGGAGCCATCGGATCTTTTGTATACCAAGACATCTAGGAAGGGAAGTTGATTGTTGGCTTCTGTTTCCATGGTGAATTGTATTTTGGGGTGTAGACTGTTGAGGTATGTGAGGAAGTTGTTCAGTTTTTCTTTCCCGTGTGGCCAGATTATGAAGGTGTCATCTACGTATCTGAGCCAGAGTTTGGGTTTGTGGTCGTATTTTTCTAGAGCTTGTGTTTCAAAGTGTTCCATGTAGAGGTTTGCGATGACAGGTGAGAGGGGTGATCCCATGGGTGCTCCTTCTATTTGTTTGTATTTTTGTCCATTGTAGGTGAAGTATGTATTGGATAGGCAGTGGTTGGTTAGATCTAGGATGTGCTTGGGGGGGTTGTATTTGTTTTGGATGGCTGTCAAGGCTTCTTTTATTGGCACTTGGGTGAAGAGGGATGTGACATCGAAGCTTACTAGTAGGTCGCTAGGTTGTAAGTTTTGTTTCTTTATGATCTCGATGAACTGGAATGAGTTTCTTACGTGTGAGTTGATGGATTCTGCATAGGGTTGTAGTTGTTTGGCAAGAAATTTGGCCAGGTTTTGTAGAGGTGAGCCTATGGAGCTGACTATTGGTCTGAGTGGGGTTCCTTCTTTGTGTATTTTGGGGAGACCATAAAGCTTGGGGCATCTGGATGATTTTTCTCTGGGTATGATTCCTTGCTGGATTTCTTCACTGATAGGGGAGGCTTTTATTTTGGATTTGGTAGTTTTTTCTAGGTAGGTGGTGGGGTCTGTCTTTAGGGGTTTGTATGTGGGGTCTTGGAGTAGGTTGGTTAGCTTGGTTTGGTAGTCAGATGTGTTCACCCAATCAAGTTCCACCCCCACTGGCAGTTAAAAGGAGGAAGCAGCTGCAATCTCCATTACTCTGAGAAGCACAGAGCTGGAGACAGAAGCCTGAAGATGATGAATGAGACTTCATCGAAACGTTGCCTAGATACTTCAAATCTTACGCGGGAGAAAACCCGAACAACCAAAGATCTATCTATATATATATATATATTTCACTTTTAACGTGTGCCAGTGTACTTACAATAAAAAAATGAAAATAAAAGTTATCTTATCCTATCTTCCTTCTTTCCTTCCCAACCCCATTCCTCCCCACACCCTATTTTGTGTTGGCTTCCCAGCCAAGTACTTATCATGCCTGATCCTATTTAGCTTTCTAAAATCAGCCTACTGAAATAAATACCAAACTAAACTGCCCAACTATTATCACTACCTTGCACCTGATTTCAATGTAAACAGCCAATCTGCAGTATCACTAAATGTTGCTAGGTATCTGCTGCATGTTATTTTCTCTTCCTCGATAATCTAGTCTTAGCTGGGGAAAACAGCCTGGAAAACAGCTCAGCGCAGAGAAAAGTCATGCATTTCTCCATATTCCTTTCTCCGCAAACAGCCTCCTCATTTGTGAAGCGCACCTGTCCCAGGACTCATGCTTATCATACCTGTGGGGGCGGGGGTTGCAGCAGCAGCAAGGCGGCGATGGCGATGGCAGCAAGGAAGGCAATGGTGATTCCGGCGGCATCGGGGCTTCCAGGACCAGCCGCCATCAGCTGTCCCAGACTCAATCAACGGGAGATGTGCTGGCACGAGCCTCCCTACATGTTCCTTCCTGCTGCTCTTGATGGGAGAGCAAGAGAGTTTTTCCTGGCACAGAGAAATGCTTGCAAGTCCCCCTCCCATTGGAAACTGCTCCCGAGCAGCAGAGAGAAGCAGGATTCAACCTGGCTGGTTCTCTGCTGCACAGGAGCTGCTTCCAATGGGAGAGAGACTTGCAAGCATTTCACCATGCCAGGAAAATCTCTAGGTCTCTCAGCTAGAGCAGGAGGTAAGAGAAGCAGCCATTAACCTGACTGGAGCCTACACGAGGCTCTCCACCTGTTCCCCAGCGGAAGGCAAGTGGTGGAGGAAAGGTGACCAGTGGCAGCAAAAGGCAAGTGGGGGAGAAGGCTACCAGTGGCGGTGGCAAAAGGCAAGTGGTGAGGGAAAGGTGACGTGGTGGTGGCAAAGGGCAAGTGGGGGGGGAAAGGTGACTGGCAGCGGCAGAAAGGTGACCAGGGCTTGCAGAACCTCACTCCCTCAAGGAGATAAGTTCAGGCAGGGCTGCAGCAGAAGGCAGGTAGCAATGGCTGGCCTGGCGGGCGTACAAAAGCAAGCTGCAGGCAGCAGTGTCACCCATGTGCCAGAGGCCTGATTTACCAGTTCTCCAAAATACGGAGAATCATAACAACTGGTTCTACTGAACTGGTCCCAACTGGTAGAATCCCACCCCTGAATCAGGGCCTTTTCCTCCCCTGTAAGCTATGCAACCCATGTTGTTCTCTTCTCTGTTACTCCCTGCATGCCCTAGGATGAAGAGGTGGTGGGTCTGGATCTTCCTCTGAACTCCCTCTCCCTTGCTCTATCTCTCCCCTGGTCTGCCCAGCCAGATTTTGCCCTTCCCCAGTTTCCTTCACAGCCAACAGAGCCACACTCCCACTCCCTGTTAGCTGTTCATCTTCCTCCTTGGAGTCAGACTCTGACAGAGGCATGACAGTAAAACTAAAAAGTAATAAAAGAAAATCTGGATAAAATATTTTGAAATCAGGTGGGTTTTTTTTTAGCCTATACCTATCTAAGTTTGGAATCCAGATTCTCATTCTGATTCTCTCTCTCTCTCTCTCTCTCTCTCTCTCTCTCCATCCATCCAAATTTGGAAGCACAATACAGAATCTAAAATTTAGAAGTCTGGATTTCCCCCACCCCATTCACGTGCATGTGCAAAAATTTTCACGGCGGCCTTCCCTTTGCTGCTGCTGCATAAATCACATCCATACCTATTGGATCGGGCTCTGGAGCAAAACCCGTGGGATAGCGACCATCCAGTCACAATGCCCCATGCCCCGATTATACACACACACACACACACACACACACAAGTGATGGCCCCAGCCTTGCATGGCCGACCACACAAAACGGCGCAAACTCACCGCTAAACAACCTATACAATAGGCACAATTCCCAGTCCTTCCCTTCTCCTCTCCCCTGCCAATTCTCCGGAATCTCCCACGCTGGCAAAATCATCTCCCCTGAAGGGGACGGGAATGCATCTCCCTGCTAGGCCCCTTATACAGCCCCCATAGGAACCCCATGGAGCTTAGGATGTAGCTCTCTCCTCATGACACACCGGCTCTTTTACCTACTGATTTTCTGAGCAAAAGGAAAAGCGTGGCCTCACAATCCCATGCCTGCAGCCGGAGCCGGGTTTGGAAAATGCATGCTTGGGGTGGAGGAGTGGTCCTTATTAACAAGCTCCAAATGGTTGCTGCTGCTGCAAGCCTCCCGCATGAGCACTGGAAGTCCGGAACACCTTCCCCACCCAATCAGCCCATGCTCTCCTCTCACTCCAGGCACTTTAACCCGTGTGCATGGGGGAATCGGTGCCTGGAGCATGGCTGGCAGGGTGTGGAAAGCCGGTACTTCCAGCACCCATAAATCTAGCCTTGGAGCAGTTTTGGAGCTTAATGGACTGCTCTCCCGCCCCAGTCATGTGTTTTCAAGCGGCTCCTTTAAATTGCTCCAAGGCTGGCTTCCTTGTGGGTGCTGGAGTACCAGCTTTCCCCGCCTTGTCAGCCTGCGCTCCCCTCTCACTCCAGGCACTTTATCCCATGTATGGAAAACCAGTACTTCCAGCACCCACAAGGAATCCAGCCCTGGAGCAGTTTTGGACCTTAACGGACTGCTCCTTGGCTCCAGTCATGCATTTGCAAGCAGCTGCTTGAAAATGCACAGCTGAGGCAGAGGAGTGAGCCTCCTTTAAACTACTCCAAGGCCAAAACTGGGTATGTGGGGGCCACCCATGGCCATCCCACATCTTGTTTTGGCTGGCTGGATACTGAAGGAGGCTGTGCGGCCTGTGGACGACAACTGTAATGCAGATCCAGCCCTCCAAGAAATCCAGTTTGACACCCCTGCTCTAAATCATCAATACATTTGTCTTATATTCTCTAGTACTGTTACAAGTTTACCTCCCACATTTTCCTCATTGGCTTAGTAATTATGTCACAACCTATTCAAAGTGTCTAAAATGAATACTGTCAAGCCCGAAATTGAAATATGTGCAGCAATTTTAGTTAGGCTTAGTATATATTCTTTTTCTTACTTTCTCTGTGGCACATTCCTAAGGTGGGAGGAATGGAGATAAAGAGAGTTGTTTTGCCTAGGCAATCTTTCTTTTGGGAAATGAGCTGTCCGTGCTTGGGTCCCTTGAGGTGGAGATTTATGACATCAAGCAATGTTGAATTACTTCTATTGGAGAATGTGACTTTGGGAGGTTGTTTCTAACTTGTAATATTGTGGGGTAATTCCGGGTTGTGTCAGATCCGGAATTACCATGGACTTTGCCAATTTGATGCTTTCCTAAATAAAAAAACCTGTTTTGTTCTTTTCTTTTTAAATTGATTTCATCACTTGGAAACCTGACAAATACATTATCTCCACCCCAATTACATCTCCCACTATTCTAATTCTTTCTCCCCCTGCCCTTATTTACAAATTTTTTTATGGTCCTAGTTCCTAGGGGTTGTCTCTAGAGCAGCGGTGGGATTCTACCTGGTTGGACCAGTTCTATAGAACTGGTTGTTACAATTCTGTGTAGTTCAGAGAACTGGCAAATCGCTCCACTGGCTGGCCCCTCCCCTCCCCACTCCCTCACTCCTTACCTGGCATGTGCGCCATCCAACTTGCCTGCGTTGTGCCTTTGCCTAATTTTTGGTAAGTTCCTATTTTTTTCTTTTTTCCTCTGACTATCATCTGTTCCAACTACCAGTTGTAATGAGTATTTAGATTAGCTAGAAAGCAGGAAATCGTTGGATTTCTTGCTTTCTAGCTAATCTAAAAGCAGAGACGAACCTTTCTTAGGACTGAAGCTTCTATTTTCCAGTGTAGACTCAGGCAATAGATTGCAGAAAGGTAGATCTCTGAGTGAATCTGTGATTCTGTGAGCAACTCAGTCTGCCTGCCTGCTTTGCCTGATTTTGGGTAAAAATTGCTCTTTTTTAAATAAAAAATCCAATATTTACATAAATATTTACAATATCTACATACAAGTCTTGCTCAGCCAGTCACATGACCACCAAGCCACGCCCAGTCAGCAAGCCACAGTCAGCCACATGACAACCAAACCACACCCACAAATTAGGCCACGCCCACAGAACCAGTTGTAAAGAAATTTGAATCCCACCCCTGCTCTAGAGTAACTATCATATCAGTAAATTCTGGTTATGGCCGATTTCTAGCATAGCAGAGGCCTCTGATCCTATCTCCTAAATACAATTCTCAAGCTTCAGCTTAGCTCATGAGATTAGAACAGGGGTCCTCAAACTTGGCAACTGTGCTGGCTGTAGAATTCTGGGAGTTGAAGTCCATAAGTGTTAAAGTTGCCAAGTTTGGAGGCCTCTAGATTAGAAACATATAGAATGTATTTTCTTCACAGGCCAACATGTCTTCTAACAAGTCTGTAAAAACCATACAAGTCTGTTTCTGACAGTAGTAGTATTTTAGAATGTTATAAAAGCATTAGCGTACTTGATTGGGATAAGATCACTTTCTAATTTCAACATAGAATTAATGCCATACAGAAAAGAATTATATTAGAATAGTAATATATCTACATCACGATATAAAAAGCAGCATTAATGTTTATGGACTCTGGTCAGTAATGGTGAGAAATTGGAAAATTTTTATAAATGGTGATAAAATAATAGAATTTTAAATGATGTCAGAGCTGCCTAGTGTAGAAAGTTAGTACCCCCGCCCCTAGAAGAATGAAATATTATAGGAAATATTAAAAAGATAGAATATTTCCCCTAAAAGAGAAAGAAACTCAGCCCCAGCGAGCTCCTTTCTTCCAGCAGATATTTTGGTGCCAGCCTATCTATAAGACAGGGGTATCCAACCTTTCACCTTCCCTGGGCCACATTAGAAGATGAAAATTTGGTTTGGGCCGCACATAAAATAAAATAACAGTAACGATACCTGATCATCCCAAAAAACCATAGAAAACATAGTTAACATATTAAATTTATTTGGAAATGAAGTTAGTCAGATGTTTTTATTATTTAATATTAATTTAAAATTATTTATTTTTTATCACGGTTTTTTATCACAGTTTTTTTATCACAGTTTATTTTCCGGCCAAATTTTGCAGGGGGGGAGGGGGGGAGAAAGCTCGCCCGCCTCACGCCTACCTCTCCTCCTGCAAATGGCCCAGCTGGATGAGGCAGGACTGGAAGGCAGAAGCAGCAGCAGCAGTGGCGGGGGCAGAAGCCTTCCTCCGCCAACGCTGCTGCTTCTTCCCCCGCCACCGCCGCCACTTCTGCCCCCGCCACGGGGGCAGAAGCAGCAGCGGTGGTGGGGGAAGAAGCGGCGGTGGTGGGGGCAGAAGCGGCAACGGGGGCAGAAGCAGCAGCGGTGGTGGGGGAAGAAGCGGTGGTGGTGGCAGAAACGGCGGCGGCAGGGGAAGAAGCGGCAGGGGCAGCAGTGGCAGCGACGGCGGGGGCAGAAGCGGTGGCGGGGGCAGAAGCAGCAGCGGTAGGGGAAGAAGCGGCGGCGGCAGCGGGGAAAGAAGCGGCAGCAGCAGGGGCAGCAGCGGCGGGGGCAGCAGTGGCAGCGACGGCGGGGGCAGAAGCGGCGGCGGTGCCGGCAGCGGCAACAGCAGGAGGTGGCGCTCTGACGGCGCCCGCCTTTTTCCTTGCTGCTTGGCCTGGCGCTCGCCTCGCCCGGCCTCGCGCCTGCCTCTCCTCTTCCTCCTCGCTGGCTCTGGCACGAAGGTTGGGGTGGGCACTGGGCCGCATTACGAGGCGACCTGGGCCGCATGCGGCCCATGGGCCGCGGGTTGGACAAGCCTGCTATAAGACAAAAGACTGGGCCAGCCTATCTACAAAACAAAAGACCTTCAGCTCCAAGATGATGGGATTATCCTTCAGGGCAAAGCCATTCAGCCACAATAAGAATTGCATTGCATCAGTCCAAGTTTCAACCAAACTTGACTTCAAGACAAACATGACCTCTGCATAGCCCCATGGGGCTTTGATAGCAACTAATAGAACAGGAAGCTCATGGGAAAGGCCCAAGAGAGTTGTATAAATAACATTCACTTTCTCCATGTGTTCAGCTATCCAGAATCACATATGCTTAGTGTTTGTTCTGCTTCACCATTAAACCAACTTTCCAATCAGCCTCTGTATTTCCAGTGTCTTTCTCCTCACTTGAAACGGAACCCAGGTGGACATTTCTTCCAACAATTGGAAAGAAAAATCCTCAGCTCCATAGATTTAGAGAAAAGTATTTTTACTAGGAACAAACCTAAAGCAAGAAATTCCAAGCAAGCTGTGAGGCAAAGCATAGGAAAACAGCAACTTGAAACAAATTGTACAGCACAACCACCTTGTAGCTAGGCAACCAGAGGCTCGTGCATACCAGAACTAACAAAAAAGGCCTTGGAGAGAAGCAAAATCCAGGCTGTGGTTGCAAAGCTGCAATGAAAAATTCTCCACCGATCCCTCCCCCCTTTTCTATAGCAGCAAACAGCAGGCTAGCTGACAAATTAGCATATATATATATATATATGTATGTATACACACACACACACACATATGCTATTTATTTGTCATATATATATATATGACAAATAAGCATGGTCCTATAGTAAATACACCACATACAGAGAGCATGCATTCTTGTATAGGAATCTATAGGCTCAGCTTTGGAAAGGGAGATTTTAATGAAGGGACAATTGTCCAAATCAATGAAGCAGTAATTGTTTTTATGTTCCCTTTCAGAACAAAATATTCCCAAAATACTATTGGAACAAATGCCCATCTGGATTCAGTTCCAAGTGGGAAGAAAGAAACTGGAAACATGGAGACTGCATGGAAAGATGGTTTTAATGGTGGACAAAACCACATTGAGGTCCTGAGCAAAAAGAGCACATGGGTGAGTGAGGGAGAGAGTTTCATAACCTCTGTTGCGCTTTGAACTTGCTTCCTATTCCTGTAGCAAGAAATGTATCCTGATTGGTTGTCAGACTCCCATGGGGCCATGCAGGGGTAACTTTGTAGGTTGTCTTGAGTCCCAAGCTTGGTTGAATCTTGCTGGGTGATGTAATGAAGGGGTTTTGGGCAGTTCCTGTTATGGTTTAATGTCTTTGTCCTTGTTTGGATTTAATCTCCTCACCCTGGAGCTAAAGGTCTTTTGTGTGGTAATAAGATGTCTTTTGCCTTTTGGGGACTATTAACAAAGGTGGGGGCTGGTTTCCATGAGCATGTTTCTCCTTTTCTCACCCAGGGAGTTATAATATTCTGCCTTTTAAATATTTCCTATAATATTTCATTTTTCTAGAAGGGTGTGTGCTAACCTTCTACAATACATTAATTCAGAACTAAAAGCCTAAAAAAGAGTTTAAACGACATGTATATATAAAATTGATAGTTGCAAACATAGATCAGCACCTTTATTCAATTTGGAATTGCCAAAGTTTTGTTACCTAATGAATATTATTTGTATTCTCTGAATCTTTTACAGCCACCTTACTTTGGAACATATAAAACCCATTATGGACCTTACCTATCCACAACCCAACGATTCCATCTGTCTTCTCCCCAAATATTGAAACGGATGTACCCAATAAGTCATTGAAAAGGCCACAAAAAAACTAAATTTGATTTAATTTTATTAATTATTAAACTAGTCAAAATTTGATTATACTACAAACATGTATTTAAGAGTGTTTTTTCTGCGACATTGATACTTATAATTATCTATATGATGACTTATTAAGGTCTTATGATGGTACTCAAAGCTTGCAGAAGGGGCTGTACGTAATCCTGAGGCAGTTTATTAGGATATGGATCGAACCCCTTTGCTTTTGGCCTTGGGGTTTCGATCTCCGGGCAGCTGTATTTTTTCTTGATGTATTTTCTTTTCTTTTAATTTTTATCTGTAAAGCGCCCAGCATATTTAAGGAATCGGGGGGCCTCGAAACTGAATGAACAAACAAAAACACATACATAAATAAGGGAAGTAATGAAACGGGAAATAAAGGAAAACAGGACAAAAATTCCGCGCGGAAGGCAAGCTGAACGCACGCGGCACATCTCAGAAGACAGCGACCAAACAAGAACGAATTCAGATTCTAGGGTACCAGAACTACATTACCCAGCAGGCACGAGAAAGCTTGGCTCGGCGCTTTCCGTCTTGGCCGGAAGGAGTTTGTAGTTCCGTCATCGCCGCAGCTTTCTTTTTCCTGCGGCAGGCTCCGGCAGAGGTAAGAATGTCTCCGATGTAAGGAAGTGGTCCGAGGGTTATCCGTCTCCATCGGGTCTCCGTGACCCCTCCCTGCCTTCCTCTGAGTGTTATTGAGCTGCTTGCCACCTTGTGAAACCTTTCAGAGTGGAGGACGGGCATTTTCGGGCTCTCTGTAGTTAGTTTCCGCGGCAAACGAGCGCCGGTCCTCTTTGGGCCACGAGCAACGTTGGAGAAATATAACGAGGTTCCCGAGATGTTTAAAGTTTATCTTATCGTCTTTTTTAAAAAAAATCTCGTTCCGAGTTGTTTTTGAAGCTCTACATTTATAACATGTCAGCTTTTCAATTTTTTGGTTAGTACAAGATAATTCACAATTGATCCACTGCTCATTAAATCATTTTTACCTTTTGATCAACATTTACATTCCATTTTCATACTGCCACTGCATACGAAAAACTTCAAGTTAAAAAAGAAAAAGTACCCCAGTTTCTCTTAAATTCACTTGTCCACAGAATGTGTTGGAACTTTCAAAAAATTAGGCTTATGTTTAAAACAACCAATGACAATGTTTTTAAATGGAGGTTTAAGGATGCATAAATGATAAATGGATCAGATTAAAAAGGATCATAGTTCTTTCAGGTTGATTTAATCACTGTAAATTAAGTTACAGAGAGATAAAAGCTTATATATTAGTTGAAATTTGTTTTAAAAATGAAATGCTAGGTAGAGGGAATGTTTAAATTTGAGTTATGGATAGCACTGCAGCTAGTATTGGTACGTTGTTACTGCAAGATCACAATTTGGCTGATCTCAAGAAAACTAAGTTAGAATCAATTAGTATTTAGAAAGGAAAAACTACAAGGAAAGCCCAGGCAGTAAAATATAACTTGGTTGGAAAGTCAGAAATAGCCTTGAAGAAAGAATTGGTTTAACAATTTTCAAATCAATTTGTTTCTCCAGCGTATACTCTGCTTTCCCCTGAGGGACTCAAGGTGCCTTGTATTATTACAGATTAAATCTTTAATTTTATCCCAACAATATTAAAAGGACTGAAAGAGGTGGCTTAAAGTTATGGATTGAGTTTCCAGAGCTAAAGGTAGATTTATTTATGATCTTGTCAGGAGCTTAACAGTTTTTATTTTAATGATATGTGACATTACAATTGGTATTAAATAATTGGTTCTTAAATAAAAAAATCCTAAATAACTGATTCCAATTGTTTTTTAGTGTACAATGGGCCGTGTAATACGAGGTCAAAGAAAAGGTGCAGGTTCTGTTTTCAGGGCCCATGTGAAACACAGAAAGGGTGCTGCAAAGCTGAGGGCTATTGATTTTGCTGAAAGACATGGCTACATCAAGGGCATTGTAAAGGCAAGTATCAGGTTGTAGAGTTCCTGTGAAACAGAGTACATTTTATTAAAGTTTAAAAACAGTTTTTACTAATAAAAAAGATAATATCAAGAGAACAGTTTTGCAAACAGTTTGCTTAAAATCAAAGTGAACAGAGGCTTCAGGCTTTTTAAAGTTATGATTGGATTGAAAGGTTTTTTTGAGTGTCATATAAGAATTAAAATATGAATTTAAAATTCTTATTTAAATATAGCAAACACCATCTGGGTGAGGAATATAAAAATGCATCTAAACTTTTCACGTGCACATATACCCTTCTTTTCTAATATAATCGTTGCAGTGTGAATATTAAATACATGGCACTTGAAGTACTTATTAGTTTCTGTGGCCTTGCAATATTATTTTGTGGGTATAAAAATGTAATTTTGAGCTGCAGGAGCACAAGTAAATATTTCTTAAGTAAAATTGTAATATTGTTAATCGTATTTTTGAAGGCACGCGCTTCTCAAACTTCTCAAGTTTTAATTATATCTTTCTAGGACATCATTCATGATCCTGGCCGAGGAGCTCCTCTTGCCAAAGTTGTTTTCCGTGATCCATATAGGTTTAAAAAACGAACAGAACTGTTCATTGCAGCTGAAGGGATTCATACAGGGCAGTTCGTTTATTGTGGCAAGAAAGGTAAGTAAAGACAATTGGTGGCCATTTATGATTTCTTGTAACATCTGCATCCTTTGAAAAGTTGGTATTGGAAAAAAATACCATGAAATAGAAAAGAGAAACAAAGTCTGGCAGATCTTCAAGGCCAAACATCTTTGTTACGGATCAAGCATCAAGAGCATCTGCTGCTCTCAAAAGGTTACACCCTTAGCCTTAAACATGCTACCAAACTTGCCAAGTATTTTATTGCTGTAGATTAAGACAATTCTTCTCCCTTTATAACCTGGTTACTGGTTACCCTGTATACAGGTTACTGTATTCTAAAGAGCATTTTCATTCATGCAAATGCATTCCTTTCAGCTCAGCTCAACATTGGCAATGTCCTGCCTGTTGGAACAATGCCAGAAGGCACCATTGTCTGCTGTCTTGAAGAGAAACCTGGAGATCGTGGAAAACTAGCTCGGGCTTCTGGAAACTATGCCACTGTTATTTCCCACAATCCTGAAACAAAGAAGACCAGGGTGAAGCTGCCTTCTGGGTCTAAGAAGGTGATCTCTTCTGCAAATCGAGCAGTTGTTGGTAAATATTACCCCTAAGATTTGTGAACCTAAATATATGGTTGCAATCTATAACATCTGAAGTTTACACTAGGGCAGGAGTATCAAGCTCAAGGCCTGCAGGCCACATCTGGCCCATGGGATGCTTAGATCAAGCAACATCCTATCTTAATACTATGGTTTAATGCCAGATGTACATACTGTAGGTCCATTTAATCTCCAACAGTCTATTCTATTTTGTATCTATAATTGACAACCATTTATATTTACTATCCTGGAAATTTACCTCTGCTGTTAGATCCTGTATTATCATGTTATTTATGCTATTGTATTTTTATTATTAGTTTAATAAAAATACAATAATATAAATAGTTTTTCTGCCTGGAAAAGCAATTACTATTAAAACAATGGGGTATAAATTTAGAAATAATAAGTTTAGTGGGATATGAAGAAAAAGTAATGTTTGCTAGTAATACCTGGTAGAAGAGATAGGAAAATTATTATAGTAAAGAACTGTGGAAAGAAAGAAGGGGAAAATGCATCTTGAACCTGTGTCAAACGCCCACTATGGTCACGCCCAACTCTGGCCACCACCCCACCCACCACCCTGGCCCTCTGAGGTCAAAAGCATCCCTGATGTTGCCCTCAATGAAATAGAGGGTTTAACACCCTGCACTAGGATAACATGGCAAGGCACTGGCACTATAAAGATTATGAAAATGTAATGGTCATTTTCTATTTCAGAAATGTTATTTTAGTTATGCTGATATTTAATATGACAAATTAAGTAGGTTTTGAATTTAGTAAGTGTCATTGGAGTCATTGGAGATAATCTTTTATGGTAATTGTACTGTTCATATTCTTGTAGGTATTGTTGCTGGTGGTGGTCGTATTGATAAACCCATCTTGAAGGCTGGGCGGGCTTACCACAAATACAAAGCAAAGAGAAACTGCTGGCCACGAGTCCGTGGTGTGGCTATGAACGTAAGCAATTTTTGTATTTATCATGCTAATATGTTTTTATTTCCATTTACTACTTTGAGAAATTGCCTAAAAAGAAAAGGTGTCTCAGAGGGGACATGGGGCTGTACACTACCTGTCAACATCTCCTTAACAAAGCTGCAGCATTTCTGGGGTTTGCATGTTAACAACCCTGGGAAGATATGCATGATATATTGTAGAAATAATTCAGTCTTTGAGAACTTCTGGTGATGATATTGCGGTGAAAAAGGGGAAAGAGAACGGTCTCCATTCCCTGGCTCTGATTTGTTTTGCTTTTGGGGACCCTTCGGGGGCACGGAGAGCCTGGAGAGCCACACGAAATAGAGGGGAAGGGCAATAACCCACTGCCACAAAAGGAAACTCCTCCAACTGATGTGAAAGTGTCTGTCATCAAGATATAGTAGACCCGAGGCTGTGACAAGCCACAGATGATGAGGAAGAGATAGATTTAACAGATTGTGTCATTGTTCTTGATCGGGAAATCCAAGAAATGCAGTGGTGGTGATGTGCCATAAGAGCGAGTCCTAGACATTTATTAAGAGAAGGAAGCTCTGGTTTGGGAGAAACTAGTGGTGACCCGGCAGAATGAGTAGTGAGTCAGCAGAATAACATAGACTAGAAGTCTCCAACAGTGGCCACTTTAAGACTTGTGGACTTCAACTCCCAGAATTCCTCAGCCAGCTTTGTTCTAACTCCACCAGCTTTGCTGGTTGAGGAACTCTGGGAGTTGAAGTCCACAAGTCTTAAAGTGGCCAAGGTTGGGGACCCCTGACATAGACGAAAAGATTGAGAGAAAGGAGGACATAAAACTTTGAAGGAATCTAGGAGGACATGAGGAAGAGACGAGTGGGCACATGGAGAAGGAATCGGAAGAAAGGATTAGAGGGAGAAAACCCAGGATCCAGAGTGATGGAACGAGAAAGAAAGGAAACGGTGGGAACGACACAGTGAAAGAGAAGTGAGTGGGCGAACATCGGATAGAAGAAGGTCGGAAGAAGAAACTAGTGATCCAGACTGATGGCGAGAGGACTGGGAGAAGCAGAAGGAACAACGTAGCAGAGGGAAAGCGGAGAGAGTAGAGATTTGAAAGAGGAGGAGAGAGGACTATACGATACAGCAGAACTATAACGAAAGACAGTCTTGGTGGTTTTGACAGTGAATGTAATATGATTGGAGACTAAGTTAAAACTAAGGAAGTTTGAATGAATGTGTATGTATGTATGTATGTATGTATGTATATTACAAATGTAAAAACTTTCCTAATTGTATATACTTATATTAGATTTACATTTATATATCCATAACATATTTATACACTGCTCAAAAAAATAAAGGGAACACTTAAACAACACAATGTAACTCCAAGTCAATCACACTTCTGTGAAATCAAACTGTCCACTTAGGTAGCAACACTGATTGACAATCAATTTCACATGCTGTTGTGCAAATGGAATAGACAACAGGTAGAAAGCATAGGCAGTTTGCAAGACATCCCCAATAAAGGAGTGGTTCTGCAAGTGGTGACCACAGACCACTTCTCAGTTCCTATGCTTTCTGGCTGATGGTTTGGTCACTTTTGAATGCTGGTAGTGCTTTCACTCTAGTGGTAGCATGATACGGAGTCTACAACCCACACAAGTGGCTCAGGTAGTACAGCTCATTCAGGATAGCACATCAATGCGAGCTGTGGCAAGAAGGTTTGCTGTGTCTGTCAGCATAGTGTCCAGAGCATGGAGGTGCTACCAGGAGACAGGCCAGTACATCAGGAGACGAGGAGGCCAACAACCCAGCATCAGGACCACTATCTCTGCCTTTGTACAAGGAGGGACAGGAGGAGCACTGCCAGAGCCCTGCGAAATGACCTCCAGCGGGCCACAAATGTGCATGTGGCTGCTCAAACGGTCAGAAACAGACTCCATGAGGGTGGTATGAGGGCCCGACGTCCACAGATGGGGGTTCTGCTTACAGCCCAACACCATGCAGGACGTTTGACATTTGCCAGAGAACACCAAGATTGGCAAATTCGCCACTGGCACCCTGTGCTCTTCACAGATGAAAGCAGGTTCACACTGAGCAGATGTGACAGGGTCTGGAGATGCCATGGAGAATGTTCTGCTGCCTGCAACATCCTCCAGCATGACCGGTTTGGCAGTGGGTCAGTAATGGTGTGGTATTTCTTTAGGGGGCCGCACAGCCCTCCATGTGCTCATCAGAAGTAGCCTGACTCATTAGGTACCGAGATGAGATCCTCAGACCCCTTGTGAGACCATATGCTGGTGCTGTTGGCCCTGGGTTCCTCCTAATGCAAGACAATGCTAGACCTCATGTGGCTGGAGTGTGTCAGCAGTTCCTGCAAGACGAAGACATTGATGCTATGGACTGGCCCGCCCGTTCCCCAGACCTGAATCCAATTGAGCACATCTGGGACATCATGTCTCGCTCCATCCACCAATGCCACGTTGCACCACAGACTGTCCAGGAGTTGGGGGATGCTTTAGTTCAGGTGTAGGAGGAGATCCCTCAGGAGACCATCTGCCACCTCATCAGGACCATGTCCAGGAGTCATGCAGGCACATGGAGGTCATGCAGGCACATGGAGGCCACACACACTACTGAGCCTCATTTTGACTTGTTTTAAGGACATGACATCAAAGTTGGATTAGCCTGTAGTGTTTTTTTCCACTTTAATTTTGAGTGTAAGTCCAAATCCAGACCTGGGTTGCTAAATTTGATTTCCATTGATAATTTTTGTGTGATTTTGTTGTCAGCACATTCAACTATGTAATGAACAGAGTATTTATTAAGAATATTTCATTCATTCAGATCTAGGATGTCTTATTTTTGTGTTCCCTTTATTTTTTTTGAGCAGTATATATATGCCTATAGTTATATTTATTTTTGCATGCATATTAATTAATTGGACTATATTATAGGAACGCAATAGATGAATGTTTGAAGTAATGTATTCTTTAACAGAATCAAATAATAGCAACTAATATAGAGATAAAAGATTATTGATTACATGGTATCAATTGAAGTTTGGGTTAAAGGTATTAAGATGTTATTAGATATTAATAATTAAATATATATTATATATAAAATATTGATTAGAATTTGCTAATGAAATTGGAGTGAGAAGTAAATATTTGTATTAATGTAGAAATATACTGAAACGGAAATATCTGAGTAAGTACATAGCGTTATTTAAGAGATTTGGATAGCTAATTAAATAGAAAATATTGGAAACAAAGCAGAGTGATCTGAAGGGAAAAGAGATAAATATAGATCAATCTTAGTACAATATAAAGTGGATGGTGGTGTGGGCAGATGTAAATAGAAGTTTTAGAAATATGACAAGTGCCATAACAAAAACTTTAAAAGCAGGAAAGAAAACAACATCTAATCCATCATTGACAGTCCCATTTCTATCAGGCCAATGGTCAATCGAAGGAATGTTGAGCGCAGAAAAACTGTAACATCAAATATACAAACAATGCAGACAAAGCTATTGGCGATTCAAAAAATTATGAGGATGCAGGAAAATATGTCAAAGAACCATGTGGAAATGAAAAAGGATATTAATAAATTGGATGCTAAAGTGGGTACAATACAACAAGCAATTGAGAAAAACGAACAAAAAAATACAAAAAATGGAAATTAGATCAAAACAAAAAAAGGGAATTAGTGGACAAAAATATGATGGCAATAAATAAGGAATTAGAAGAATCAATTATTCATTTGGAGATGGATTGTGCAGCATTTTACCTGAGGTTCCAAAATGTTATGGAAAACAAAGAGGAAGACCTAGGCGGAACTGATAGCATAAGCACTACACAGATAAACAAGAAATCCTGCCTGAAATCGACAAAGTTTACAAAATCCATACCAATTATGCTAGGCGTAACAGATTGCCACGAGAAGTCTTGTTAGATTCGCCAGGAAAAAATAACGGATATAATATATAAAATAACGAGAGATGAACCTCTGATATATAAGGACAAAAATCCCTGAAACGGATCCCCAAAAAAGTAAGAGAACAGAGAAGAGATTATAAATTCCTTGCGACACAATTGACCAAAAGAAACAATGTTCAGGTGTTTAATTCTGGAGGGGATGCTGTATCGTGGCAAGAGAAGAGGATTAAGATAGATAATTTGTTTGGAAAAGACAAGACCAAATCGTAGGAGTGGAAGAAGAAAGTAGTAGTAAGGAGGAATTGGAGACTAGAAGCCAGGAGGACCAGCAACAGGAGATAAGAGAAATAGAACAGGAAGGAAGGAAGGAAGGAAGAAACCAAACAAAGTGAAGAAGAAGGAAGAAGATTAAGAACACATCCACAAAGGGACATAAGAATTAATAGAGGACAGAGACCAATCTACAAGTAGTATAATGGAAGAAGAAATTAGGCTGATATAGATAAATATTAATGGATTAAATTCACCTACCAAAATAAAACAAATATTAACAAAATTGGCAAAACAAAAAAGTAGATATTCTATGCTTACAAGAAGTACATATTAAAGAACAATATAGGAAATTTCTAGAATACCCAAAATTAGGAATATTATACACAGCTCTGTCAGATCAATAATAGAGGGATAGCAGTATATATATATTAAGGAGGGAATAAAAGTGGTACATATGCTGATACGAACGGAAGAATTTTGATGATTGAGTTAGGCCAAAAATCAATGCTATCAGTGACAATTTATGCCCCAAATGAAAATCAAAGTGATTTTTACAGTAAACCACACAAATTTTTCTTAGAAACAGGACAGAGAAATATATGTATAGTAGGGGGCTATAATACGGTGATGGACATAAAAAAGATGTTAGGAATACAAAAGGAAAATTACTACCAACATCCTTCTTTGATATGACACAAAAATTAAATTTATTAGATCAGCGGAGGAGATTAAACCCTGAAAAAAAGGAATATACTTTTTATTCAAATCCACACAAGTCATGGTCCCGACTAGATATGGTATGGATGAATAGAGAAATAGGGAATAATGTAGAAACAATAGAAATAATGACAAACATACGACATAACCTCCTAAAAATAATCTGGAAAGGGAGGCAAAAAATAAGGAGAAGATGGACATTGAATTCCCAAATTCTAAAAGAAAAAGAATACATTTCAAAAATAAAAAAAAAGATGGAATTATTTTTGAAGGAAAACACAAATCAACAAACATTGTTGCAGATTTTATGGGATACGGACAAAGTGTACTTAAGGGGAATAATGATAGCATTTATGGCAAAAAGAAATAAGGAAAAATGGCAACAAAATTTTATTACAGGAAGAGATCAAAAAATTAGAAACTATATTACCAAAAAAACCACAAGATGAGAAAATGAAGGGGGAAGCCAGATATAAATGTGATAGACCAGGAAGAAAGGGTAAGAAATTTGCAAATGGCCAAACAGATTTTTTTAAAAATATGCTAACAAATTGGGAAGATGGCTATCTTACAAATTAAAAATAGGGAGAAAAGGTTGGTACAGGAGTTACAAGATGAAAATGGGAAACTACAGTACAAAATGGTGGAAAAGAAAAGAATAGTTCAGAATTATTTTGAAGGATTGTATAAAGAGGAAAGAGTGGATAAGGATAATATTAAACAATATTTAAAGGAGAAAGGTCTACCAGGAATAGGAGAGGAACAGAGAGAAAAGTTAAATAAAGAGAGCTATAGAATTGAAAAAAGCAGTGCAAAGACAGAAAAGCAATAAAACTCCAGGGCCAGGTGGACTCCCTGCAGAAGTATATAAGTGTTCATATGAATGTTTTGAACCAGTGATGTTGGAATTGTATAATGATGTATTGGAAGAAGCTAAATTTAAATTATCCGAATCTTGGACTGAAGCATACATCTCCTTAATACCAAAAGAGGACACTGACCATAAACAAATTAAAAATTACAGGCCAATCTCGCTATTAAATGCTGATTAAAATTTTTTTACTACAATAATGGCCGAAAGGTTGAAAATAGTATTGAATGAAATAATACACCCTGACCAGAATGGTTTTCTATCTTCAGACAGATTACGAACAATACAAGAATGGTATTAAATGTTTTAGAATATTACGAGGCCCATCCAGAAAAGCAGGCGGCACTAGTTTTTTTAGACACCCAAAAAGTGTTTGACAATCTTAATTGTCAGTTTTTGACTCAACAAGTTAAGGATATGAGATTTGGAATGAAATTTGGAAAAATGATAGGTACAATATACTTGTCTCAAAAAGCTAGGGAGATAATAAATGGGGATAGGGACAGAGAGATTTGAAATAACTAAAGGAGTGAGACAGGAATGTCCCATGTCACTTCTACTTTTTATTTTAATGCTGGAAGTGCTACTAGCTCAGATTAGACAAAATACTGAAATAAAAGGATTGAAGATCAAAAAAGAGGACTATAAGGTACAGGCATTTGCGGATGATTTGGTGTTTTTCAAAGAGGTACCAATAGAGACAGGAAATAATTTGATGTAAGAGATAGAAAGATAAGGGATGGTGGTAGGATTGAAAATTAATAGAGAAAAGACAAAATTATTAGCCAAAAACTTGACAGAAAATCAAAAAAAGATTTAGAAAGAGAGATGGGGTTGCAAAGTGAAAAAAGGATTAAATATTTAGGAATTTGGCTAACAGAGAGATGTTCTTCTATAAAAGAAGACAATTATAAGAAATTGCTACAACAAATAAAGATCTAACAATTTGGGAGAAATTACAACTATAGCGATAGTAAAAATGAATGTTTTACTGAAATTATTGTATTGTTTTCAAACAATCCCTATAAAATTAGATAAGAATTTTTTAAATAATTAAATAGAATAGTTACAAAATTTATATGGCTGGGCAAGAAAGTACAAATAAACCTAAGGATGTTACAAGATAGCAGTAGAGGTGGCTTTGGACTCCCAAAATGGGAATTATATTATCAGGCTGCAGACCTAACATGGATTAGAGAATGGATAAATTAAAAAATAAAAGGATCTTAACAATTTAAGGCCATGACTTAATAAGTAGGATGGTATGCCTTCCTATGGGATAAAAGAAATAAGACACACATATTTTCACAGACACCAGATAAGAGAATCATTAATACAAACATGGGATAAAATAGAGAGGTAACACTATATGAAATTACCGGGTTGGGTTTCACCTATGGAGGCAACAATATACCAAATACAATGGATACAAAGAAAGTGATCAGATACAAAGAACTATTATACAGTCAGGGGAATCTTAAAACAAATGAAGAATTGAAAAAGCAAGGTATAATTGTGGATTGGTGGCCATATTTACAGATAAGATATAGAAAGGATATAGAGGAACATGGAATTGAAAAGGAATTACAACAATTAGATCAAATTTTGATAGGGAAGATTGTATAATTATTAGAAGTGGAGCTGGAGGAAGAGATAGTGAAAGGGCCAATGATAGCATGGGCAAAGAATATAGGTCATAGTATAGAATTAAATAATTGGGAAAAATTATGGACCAAAAACTACCAGTTAACATTGTCAACAGCCTATAAAGAAAGTCAGTATAAAATGTCCTATAGATGACATTTAGCCCCAGCGAGATTGGCAAAAATATACCCAATACAAAATCAGAGTGCTGGAAATGCAAACAGAAAGATGGAACGTTTTTTCATATGTGGTGACAATGCCCCAAAGCCAGAAAATATTGGATGAAAGTCCAAAGATGGCTACAGGAGATAATGGAACATCAAATAGAATTTAAACCTGAACTATTCCTATTGGGAATAATTAAAGGGAAATTTAACAAACAAATTCAATATATCATATTGCTTATAATAACAGTAGCGAGGATAGTTTTTGCGCAAGGTTGGAAATTAGAAAACATACCGTCCAAAGAGGTGTTAATACAAAAAATATTAGAATCTGCCGAGATGGACAAACTTACAATAGAACTAAAGGGCAAGGAGGAATCAGAATACTATGCGGTATGAGATAGATCAGTGGTGGCAAACTTTTTTCGGCTCCTGTGCTGATAATTGCACGTGCGCTTGCACGCCAGCACCCAGAAGGCAATGCGTGCTAGCCCCTCCTGCACATGCATGCGTGATCCCCCTGCTGCACATCGCACATGTGTCTCCCATGCAGCCCTGCCCCCAGTGGGACTCTTCCGGGTGAGCTTTCATGTGGTGGGGGAAATGACTCTGTTTGCTACTTTTGACACTCATGCCATAGGTTTGCCATCAAGGGGATAGATGGTATAAATGGATAGAACATGGGAATTAATGTATAGAAATAAATGTAAATATATGTAATATCAATGATGCAATACTGTTAATAATGTAAATAGAGATGTGTAATTTTGAAAATAAATAATTTTTTAAAAAGAATTCAGTCTTTTTGTACATCGTGTTGGTCCTAAGTGGGTGTCGGCAACTGTGACCTATGCCGGCCTCACTAACATGAGGGCTGGCAGGGTGGGAATTTGATCCAGAAGGGATGATGGAAAGGGGGCAGGCCCTGTCAAACTTCACACAGCTACCCCAGGGGTCAGGCTCGGAGAAAGCCGGAGCGCCCATGCCAAAGACTCTTACCTGTCTGCCGGTCTTCCTCTGTCTGTCTGTCTGTCTGTCTGTTTCTCTCTCTCTCTCCTCCCCCCTTTTTGGAAATTCTTCAGGGGACCTTCCTCCCACTCTTTCTCGACCTCCTGGCCGGCTGTGGTGGGGCAGGAGGGTGTGG
>NW_020769370.1:4161298-4385708 GCF_900518735.1 Pseudonaja textilis
GAGATATGGAGAGGGAGGAAAGAAAAGAGTTTTGTGGCTGGGTAGGCTTGGCTAGGGGGTCATGTGACTGGGTGGGAGTGAGTGACATTGAGTTGCCCATGCCTACCACGGCTTTGTGGTTCCCGGTGGTTTATTTTTCCTGTGGGAAACTGGTCCAAATAGCTCTTGAGTGTTTAAGTTGTACTTTCCTAAAGGAAGAATGTGTTTTTATTTTCAATTACAGTTAGTGATAACTTTGCAGATGATCTGAGCTTAATCTCCAGCACAAAATTTGCCCCAAAAGTTCTTTTATCATCAATTACTTGGGGGGGGGGGAGAGAGAATGGAATTAACTTTGGGCAGAACTTTCCTAAAGTACCTGTGCATTCTGTCAGGATCTCATCTGAAATGCATATTTTCTTGCAATTCCTCCACTATTTGAGCCAATAAAAGATACTGTTTTTTAAAGAAGGTGCCACCTTTGATCACATCCCTAGTTCTAAATTAGGTTATTTGGTAAAGAGGATAAAAAGAAAATTGCATGAGGTAACAGGAAAATAGAGAAGACTTTTTATAATATAGTTCTAGGGAAGATTGGTTTAGACTTACCCGTATTTCCCTGAAAATAAGACCCATTTTCTTTTGGGCTTTGAAATAAATACTAGGGCTTATTTTGGGGGGATTCCACCCCCCACCCCCCCATGTATGGGAGGCCCACTTCTGCCTGTTTACAGTGGGGCAGGAGGTTGTGATGCACCAGTGCTACTGCATCGAGGGGGTGGAGCTGTCTCATGCACCCCACACCGGCTTATCTCAACCCTGCAACCAGGTCATCCATACCCCAACACCTGCCTTGCATTGTGGCAGCAACAGCCCCATTCAGCAGGTGCTTGCGTGGCCACCTTGCTTGCAGCCGCAATGGAACAGGAGACCAAGTGATGCGGCGAAGCCATAAGGCAGTTGTCAGGGGATGGTGGCCTGGCTGCGGGGGTCCTGAGATAGCCTGGGGCAGCTCCACCCCCTGCCTCGTCTCATGGCTGCAGCACCGGTGCATCGCTTGACCTGCTCTGTTGCGGCTGCGAGTAAGCAGAAGTGGGGCGGCCATGTGGCTTGCGCATGATTAGTGCTGTTGCTGTGTGGCAGTTGTCAGGGTGTGAATAGCCTGGCTGTGTGGGCCCTGAGGTAAGCTGGTGTGGGGTGCATGGGGAAGTTCCACCCCCTTGTTTCATCTCGTGTTGGCACAAGTAACCAGACGGAATGGGCGTACATCTGGCTGTGCAAGAATTTAGGTAGGGCTTAATTAGAGCACAGTGATTATGCTAGGTGCACCTGTAAAAAACATGCTAGGTCTTATTTTTGGGATAGGTCTTATTTTCAGGGAAACGGTAGTTATGTGTCTCCTCCCTCAAACTTAATGGTGAGATTGATATTCATATGTTATTTTAAATCTTTACTTAGAGCTAGCATTTTATATTGTATTCTATACTTGCACTGCTATATTATTTGCAAGATTTTAAAGTCCCAAATTACTGTATAATAGAACAAAATGTATAATATAAAATGGTAATACAACATTTAGATCAAAGCTAATACATGGCTATCAATTTAATGTTTTAAAAGCATAAAACAAGAGATGTATTCTCTTCCGGAAGATTGAACCATTTCCTAAAAATTATTAAAGACTGGTTCTTGCTTCCAATGGACAAGATGCTGTCAGAATCTTTTGCTTTCAATTTGGTAACATTAGCAATAATGTTATTTGCTTAATAGGAATTTTAATTAAGTTCCTTTAATATTTGAAATACCTTCCTGTTCTGCCCTTGACTTTGATTGCTTCTCTTTCCCAGCCTGTGGAACATCCCTTCGGTGGTGGTAACCATCAGCACATCGGTAAGCCTTCGACTATTAGGAGGGATGCTCCTGCTGGTCGCAAAGTTGGTCTTATTGCAGCCCGACGTACTGGTAGACTGCGCGGGACAAAGACTGTGCAAGAAAAGGAGAATTAAATTCTTTCCTTTACTATATCCATAAATAAATGCCGTCTGATTAAAAATTGGAGTGTGAGAATTATTTTAGAAATATCTTCTACCAAGCAATTTTATATTTAAAAGCTAGATTTTATATGGGATTAAAGATAAAAACAAAAATGTATCTTGCTGATTCACCCAGATAAATATTACATTTCTATGGATGAAAAGGGACAGATTCAGTTATACCTAAACTGCATTTAAATTTCTTCTAATCCACCACAATTATTACAGAAGAATAAATAAGGAGCAATTCTGTATCTACAGTAGGCTCCATACAGCACAACTGTGATTTGGGTCCAGATGCAGAGGGGGGATAATACATAACAGTTTCATTTAATTTTTAATAAAATAGGTAAAACTTAACTCTCCAAGGATGGGAGCTAAGTAATGCTGAATTTAAGTTCTCTGCTAACAAAGTAAGGATACACCCTGTGTCCTTCCTCATTTCTCTTTTGGGTGTGCATTACATGAATTAGTATGTGATATTACTATTAGAAGTATAATACCCATCAGAGTCTACATTGTGTATGGCCCAGGTTTCTTGCACTGAAATCTCTGAAATGTGAAGTTTAGATACATGTAGGAAAATGGACAGGACTTTAATTATAGATATCCAGCTAGCAACGTTCCAGGTAATTTGTGAAAGGGAGCGCAAACGAAGTTAGTCAAGAAGACTGCTTTGCCTTTCAATTTGGAAGCTTATGATCCAGCAGTGTGCCAATGGGTGAGTTAAATTCCGGATTCAATGGGTCAGTAAAAACAGCTTCATTCCCTGCCATTTGGGAATGATTGTAATACTGATCCTGAGCAGTATAATTTTTTAAAATTAATATATGCATCAAAATCTGGATCTATGGAAAATACAAAATTTGGGTAAGATATCCTACATTTTAAAATTGGATGAGAAGGAGCTTGACATCTATAGGTTATATCTATATATAGGTTATATATAGACATCAATATCGGGGTCACCAACCTTTCGGATCTCAGGGACTACCAAATTCATAATTTTAAACCCTGCAGACCAGAGACCCTGGGGAAATCCCAAAAAAAGTCTGCAGGAAAATTCCCCACCCTGTTTTCCTACCGATAGATCATTCTTTATTTGGGATCATAGGATACCATCTCCAGCTCCATTCTCGGGAGAGAGAGAGAGAGAGACTTTTGGCTTCATGCAAGGAAAGCAGCAGAAGCTGCTGAAGTCTTCCCCAAACTCCACCAGAAATGAGTCTTTGTGAGACTTCTCGTGCCGGCGCAGCCTCTTGGAGCAGGATGCCTTGCAGGGTCCCAGAGACTCATTTCTGGCAGAGTTTGGGGTTGCATGCCACCAAAAGCAGAAGTGGAAAGACAGTGGCCAGGTCAGACCAATGGGGAACGTGGGGCAAGTCCCCCCCTCTGCCCTTTCCTCCCTCCCCGTCCCTACCTCGTGTTGGTTGCAATGCAAATGATGCAAGCCATGTGTTCCCATGGGCCATGTGGGTGGCGCAGCCTTGTGTTCCTGCGCAGTCTGGATTAATTGTTTGGGGGTTGCTTTGGGAGTGACATTTCTCTGCAGACCACCAAAATTTTCTGAGAGACCACCAGTGATCCTTGGCCCACTGGTTGGTGACCACTGGCCTAGATTATATACAAGAAGCATTTAACAACAGATAAGCTATTGTTGAGACAAACTGCTACCAGAGTAGATTCTTGATATAAAGCAATTTTTAAATTTATTTTTTGTTAAAGGGGAAAAGTTAGTATGAAAAGCAGCTCTCTATATTTGTAAATAACCAAACTCAAAAGCTTGTCATAGTATAGCTTTGTAATATACAATAAGTAATGGGTATATTTTGTGAATTCCAACTACTTATTGTATCAGCATTTTGCATTCGTTACTAATTTACAGGGATCTTTTGGCATGTAATGTTTAATTTACTTTAGGAGTATCAAGGGTATCTTTTAGGGTACTTTGTGGTATCAAGTGACCAGTCTAGACAACTGCTATGGACTTTTAAAATTTATTCTAGTGTAATAGTTATCCTTATTCTATAGTTGGTAATTTTCTCCTGAAAATAAGAACTCTTAAAAAATGGAGACTAGTTAAAGCAGAAGATTGTGAACATTTCCTTAAATTTAACGTTGAGTAAGAGGGAACTTGGGTGGAAACCCAGATTTGTATGCAGCACATCTATTGGCACAGCAGCATGTTCCACTAGCTTATTTTTAATCTCCTAAAGATCCAGTTCTTTTTGGGAACCAAAGAACAGAAGATCCAAGAGATGTTATTCAGAATGGAATAATTCCTGGTGGAGACAGACATTAAAAATTCACAGCTACATAAACATGGAGCTGATAATACAATTTCTGCTTAGAGGAGACCTAAACTATAGCCTTCTCTAGAACATTTTTATAAAGATTTCAAAATCCAAGCTATAAGCCTGAGATTTCCAAAACCTATCTAGGTCCAACAGTTTCTCTTTTAAGGATTGATTAAGTGGGTGCTATTGATTATCTTGGCAAAAATTGAAATAGATTTTTCATTTGAAGGCACTAAATTTGAGGCAAGCACTAAAAGGCAATTATGTGGACATCAATCTTAAAAATATTTCTCGAAAGATGGAGTTAATGGATGCCATGATGTCTGCAATTCTTGTATTTGTATGACTGACATAATAAGAACCACTGATTGAGATTTTGAATCTTTGGACAAAAGTTCACTAGATTGACCTGTACTCTTCCAAGGTAGTCCTCGACTTACAACCACAATTGAACACAGTATTTCTGTTGCTAAGTGAAACAGTCAAGTTTTGGCCCATTTTATGTGAAGCACTGCATTAATTAAGTTAGTAACATGGTTGTTAAGTGAATCTGGCTTTCTCATTGACTTTGCTTGTCAGAAGGTTGCAAAGATGATCACATGACCCCGGGACACTGCAACTGTCATAAATATGAGTCAGTTGCCAAGTGTCTGAATTTTGATCATGTTACTATAGAGATGCTACAATTATTTTAAGTGTGAAAAATGGTCATAAGCCGCTTTTTAAAGTGCTGTTGTAACTTCAAACCATCACTAAATGAACTGTTGTAAATGAAGGACTACTTATAATTTCTTTAATCCCATCCATCCATTTTATTCATCATCTTCCCCTTCTTCCACACTGTAACTTCTAGTTCGTGTTACAACTGGGAAATGTATTAGGACCTTAAGCAAACACAGGGAGGGGCAGAAATTTGATTGAAGAAACAAATATAATAGTCTTACAGGGCATGTTGGAAAAGACTGCTGCACCTCACCACTCTCTTCCTTTGCAGGGTTTGGATTCCCAGTAACCTTGGTGCCTTCTTTCCATGCCTTCTTTTATAGCTGCCATCCTAGAATTCAAGCCTGTCATATTCAAATACTGTATTGAAAATGGTTGTTACCCACATGGAACAGTTTGCAGTCCTTAATAACATCCATTAAAATCAAAGCATATGTTTCATGGATTTTACAGTTTTTGCATCTCTAATGTCGCAAACAGCAATACTGCAAAATAAAACAAGATGCAATGTTTAGAATCAGCCTTATAATGATGTTATCCAAAGCATAAATCCCAGCAACACTATCTGCTAATGATAATACATAAAAAGGTTGAAATTAATAACTTTGGAAAGTTAACTTTTGTTAATGAGGAAAGTAGATGAATATTTGGGCTTTCTAAAATATCCTTTCTGTAGAGGAGCACAGATGATATTAATCCACTCTCTTTAAACTCCAGACTCTGATTTGGATAAAGATCTAATGGGCAGAGAAAAGTTGTATCTCCTCTCCATCCATCCCTTTTTTGTTGTTCAGCATTTCTCAAAAGGGCACCCTCAATTTTCTCCCCTAGAAGTTAATAGCATTGATGAATAATATATATTCAAACTTAAGAATGTAAATGAATTATGAATATTTCAAATGCCTATTTTATTTGATAATGGAAGATTATTCTTCAGATCCATTAATTGTTCAGTTTCAGCAGATTTAATTTTTTTAGAACTTGGACCTGCCTTCATTCTGAAGAAGAGTTCATAATTTGCTGTTTCTTCATGCCCCAAGGAGTCACCAGAGCTAATATTCAGCTCTTTAACTTGGCAAGCCCACTTCAAAAACAGGACAATTGTATCCAATCCTGGTATGTTTTAGATGTATTTGGCCTATAACTCTGCATTCCCAGCCAGCATGATCTCAAATTTGTCAGGAAATTCTGAGAATTGTAGTTACGTCTGAAAAGGATCAGTTTGAAAAGAGCTGCTATAGAGTTGGGAGCAAATATCTAAAGCAAGTATCATCTAGACTAGTTTTATGATCCCCATCAATTTAGAAGATGACTCCTTCAGGGATTAATTTTGATGAACATACTGGAATATTTAATTTTCAATTATAGGTTTGGTATAACTTAACTGATTCCATTAAGTTATACCAGTTAAGTTTAACTGATGTGTTGTAGCAAAATTTTAACTACTTTGTACTTATAAAGTTTCATTAATTTAATGTAGTTATAACTTTATATATTTGTATATGTGCATATGTGAGGCAGAATATCCCGCAATAACATATTTGCAAATAAATTATCGTGCTTTAGCCTTTTTACCGGAAATTTAAAATTATAAGTAGTATAGTGAAGCAAAAGATATTCTAGGGCAGCAAACTGTTAAAAATTGCAAATGAAATATATAGCTCCAATTTCTTAGGCAAAATATTTATTTTAGTCTGCTAATGAAAAGAATGAGCATTAAAATGTAACTATTTCATAACTTGTGAGAAATAACATTTTAGTCTTTCTCAACCAAATGGCATTTGAGCTGCTGAGATAATACAATTCCCTTCTCAATGCAACTTCCTGCTCCCGTGCTTTCAAAAACCAGTAGAATCTGAAAGTAAATATTTGGAAGAGCAGGAAGGAATGGTCGGGAATGGGAAATTGCATTCCATAGGATCCAAAGTTGTACGCCAGTATTACTTGCTACTTGCAAATTAGAAGTTACAATGTTCAAAACAGCAAAGTTTAAGTCCTTTTAGAACTACTGTTCAATAATATTGACAGCATGTTTGAACACTCTACTATAGCTGCGAGAACTTTTGCCTTTTAAGAAAGCAGAATATTTATTAAGACATTAATAAACCTACCTCATTTTTTAAAAATTGTATTTAAATACAAAAACATCAGAACTTAAATCATGTCAGTTATAAGGGTTAAAAAAGACTAATTGAGAAAGCATTTAGCATTTATAAAAGAACACGTTTCAATATTTAAAAATAAAAATATTGCAAAATATTTGGAATTAGTCCCAAAGAAAGAAAAGGTTATCTGTCCTGAAATCATAGTCATGTTCATTGGATTTTAGTTCAAGCTCTTTACTTAAACTTCCCTTTGCCCTTTTGTAAGTAATGATAGAAACTCTTGTAGCAGGAAATCCAAGTTTACACCCATTGGACTATTTCCCTTCTTTGGTGGGAAGACAAGCCATTACATGTGGACAGTCAGAAGCCTGCTGACGCTGGACCTTCCTGGATGTGGTGCCCATTTGTGAGGTGACTTCAGTGGAGGGAGAAAGCTCCAGATGCAGGATAGCAGTTAGCAGTAGAACTTAAGACTTATATACCACTTCACAAAGCTTTACAGCCCTCTTTAAGCGGCCTACAAAGTCAGCCTCTTGCCCCCAACAATCTAGGTCCTCATTTTACCAACCTTGGAAGGATGGAAGACTGAGTCAATCTTGAGCTGGTGAGAACTGAACTGCCGAACTGCTGCAGTCAGCAGAAGCCTGCAGTACTGCATTCTAACCACTGCGCCACCATGGCTCAATACAAAGAAAACTGAGTGCTTTAGAACAGTTATTGTTCAAAAGTCAGCCAAACAACCATAATACTGTACTGAAAGCGACACATTTTTGATATTCAAAAACAGACTTGAAATTAGAAAAAAAAGGTAGATTAAGCAATATTACATTATTATTCAGAGGTAAGCCAGTATAGAAAGAGGCATACAGAAAACAAATGTGCAGGAACAATCAGAATCCTTTTGCACTCTAAGTAATTAGAAAAAGAAAAGAAACAAGGTACACCATGAATTTAAGTGAACATTTAGCTGTTTACATTAAGAGCAACTGATGCATTTTTAAAAAGAAAAAAAGGATGAACTATCAAAAAGATAGCATTTTTAAAAAAGCAAAACAGTAAAAATGTCATCCAGTTTGTCCCCAAAATTAATAGAGTAAAATCCTGAAAATACCTTTTCTTTTTAAAGAGGTCAGAAAATTAATCCATATCAAATAAAACAAATATTTTTGGTATCATTGTGACTGGCGGGTGGGTTGGGGGGAAATGACAAAAGCTGTTTAATAAATGTTAGAATTATTATTGGATCAAGAAAAAGCAAAATGAATTAAAAAGATCTATAGAAAATAAATAATTTGATTGGCATACACTTTGACAGTTGTGCTTGTGTCAGTCAACGGACATCCCCATGACTGAGACTCATTTTCATGATAGAAGTTTGAATCGCTACCCATCAATGACACAGCCCTTGGTAGCGTATTCGCAGGGATATTGGGTAGAACATACATTAATGCTGATTACTCCCAATAAAGCACTTGTGAAAGATTTAAAAATCAGAAAACAAAAAGAGAAAACCCAACTGTATGCAGCTGGTAAGTTACTACAGTGACAGAAATGAAGAGTGATTTTAAAGTTTAGGTACCCTTGGTCAAAATGTAGATTGGATGAACAGAAGCTGACACCTTTACGTGTAACAGTTCAACAGATCTCTGTAAGGTTTGAAGGCCTACTTAATCTTTATGTGGTGCTTGCAGAATCAGAATGAGAAAATGGTGAATATAATACTGCAGCCTGTATTTTCCCTTAATCGGTGCTCATTAATGCTTCCTTTGGCAGAAGTTAGCAGCTTTCATTTTTCTATTGTTAGTAGTCTTATTTGGGCTTTTGATTTTTGCCCCCCTTTCTCCCTCACTCGCATAAGATTTCTAACTCAGAAACAATCTTGAAAATTGTTTGAAGACCATTTGATTGACCTTGAAGACCATTAAAAAAAATAGCTTCTATTTTAAATAAATCTAAACCAGAGGTATGTTTTGGATCACTGTCTTGCTGAAAATTCAACCTGTTTTCAGCTTTACTATGATTTGACTGAAGATGCATAATTTCTTTCATCCAACTATAGTGCATAACCTTAATAAGAGAGTCTGATGCTGAAGGAGTAACTTGCCCAAGGCTATCTAGTGAGCTTTCAGCAAATGAAATTCAAACAGGTAACTTCCTGATTTGTAGTTAGGCCTGTCCCTAAGTACATGCTTTGTAGTAGAGCAAGTCACCAATGCAGGTAGTAGCTTTTAGTAACCAAAATGTATTTATTTTAGACACCTGGAATCCATTGTGATTCAAATCCACTTCAATACAGAAATTATATGTTTTGATTTGGAAAAAAACAGTGAAATTCAGTGTAAAATTCCTCATGAAATAGGAAGTAGTAGAAATAGCTTAATATAATGAACAATATTAATTCTGCAGCCATGTTTAAATAGACAAATAGAAAAAAAGCCTAATTAATTTCAAAAATAGGAAGTTGAGAAACTAATTAGAACATGTGTGGATTTTATCTATTTTGTTTCCAAATGTAAAATAAGGAAAAGTTTTTCTTCTTTTTATATGGTTCCAAACAAGCCAAACAAAGTTGATAGAGCCTACAGCCAAATGTATAGCTAAAACAGGATTAATATGTAGCAACTTGCTTCTATTTACTGTACTGGGAGATTCTTTTGGGGAAAAAAAGTTGGATTTGGTAAACTAATTATGAAAGAAAATGGAAAACAGTACATTTCAGCTACCTCCTCCCCATTCCCCCAAATAGTTTCTTAGAATTGAGAAGAGAGAAGATAACTGTTCCAATTCAGATAGATTCTGAACTCAATTCTTGAGTTCAGGATAGACTGTTAGAAGGAATAGGAAAAGATAGAAGCTCTCTTCTGTCATTTTTTTTTCATATTTTAGGAAAGAAATCATTGCAAAACTGCAAATGTTTCAGCCAAAACATTTATGACTCAGTAACATACAAATCACCACCTGACATGAGTATCATGAAATGGTACACATACAAGTGTGAATTTGCCCTATCATATTTTTAACTTGCCATAATCTCCTTTGAGAGAAAAATGTTTGTATTTTTCTGAAGTATTTATTTCTTGCAGAAATTTCTTGGGATTTTTGTTTGTTGGTAAAATAGTTTTTATGAATGTGAATCCTAGCACAATCTGTGTTAACAACATCCGTAACGATCTATTTTATATAGCACAAACATTTAGCCATATAACATTTGGTAATATTACTATTTTTTTTATAAACAGTACACGGAGATTAGTGAACACTAGGACTATCTGAAAAACAAAACAGTATTTTGATCAAGCTCCAATGAAACACACAGGAGTGTTATTGGGATAATTCTTCAGATTATTCCACCTAGGGAATATGCTTTTCATGAAACATGAAACCTAACACAAACATTTTGCAGCTTGTTTTTAAAGTGCAACTTCATTTAAGAATACCTGTACAGCTGTGGAAAGATCATGTATTCTTCTAAGTGTGCCAAAAGAGGAAAGAAAAACTATTTTATTCTTAACACTACACTGACTATTTCAAATACTGTTTTTAATTCACTTATGAACAAAGGACATTCAAAAGTTATCTCAATATATACACATTCTCTATATAATTATTTCTAAGTAATTCTGTCTGAAAAGCAAATCAATACATGCATTTCTAAAGCTAATTCTAAAAACCAACTACATTATGGAACTTAAGAATTATGAGGCTTAAAATTCTATTTTGGATATTTTTTTACATCCTGCTTTTATTCCAGAGATCATTGCAATCATGCTTACCATTATTTCCCAAAACTGCTAAAGATTAGAATCTAGTTTTGTTTTGTTTTTTAATGAATGAGGTTCCTGTGACTTTTGGCATTTAAAAGTGAAAATACATTAAAAAAACAGCAAGCTGGCAGCCATGCATACTTATTTAATTAGGTTAGAATTTAGCAGTGAGAATACTAAAACAAAACATTTAGTATTCATGGAGCTCAGTGATAAAGAGTTATACGTATACAGCATTGGTCCTATAAAAATGAAAGCTATTTTTATAAATACATTCTGATAAGAAAATTGCTATTTTTCTCTACAGCTGTTCAACTTACTTTTGTTTGAATCTTAAAATTATTTTTTAAAAGGTAAGATTAACATTAGGTGAATGACTTTTATGGAAGACAGCAGTTTCTCCTTAGGTGTTAAAAACAAAAAACAGAATTCAATAATAAAAGTAAAAGTAAAATCAAACATTTAGGCACTTTGAGGACTTGGTTTTAATGTGTGCCATCAATATTGAGGTAATAAAATTACAGTTTTGAAGCTATTGTTGCCATACTGACAGAAGCATAAATTACTGCGTAGAACATTTTAAAAGGAATAAATCTAACATTTTGCCAAAAGCAAAAATAATTCTCATGTTTCTGCTACCATTGACTTCTAATTAACCATACTCTCATACAGTTTTCCGTAAAGTTTATAGAAAGAACCCTAAGCTGAACATTTGAAAACATGGTCCCCCATGGAGGGTAAAAAACATACAGCATTGTGAACCATTGTTCCACAATTGTGTCACACTTGCTTCCCCCACTCCCCACCTCCAAGGCTGAAGTAAGAACTATCTTGTTTTGAAAGGCAAAAAGAGTCTTTGAAATAACATCTAACAATAAATGATGGACTAAGGGATTGCTTGAGGTTCTAACACAAAATCAGAGTATTATTTTGTTTAAACTAGTAGTAAATTTACCCAGATAGATGGGTAAAGCTTCAGTCAAATGTTGTTAACCAATCTAAGAAAATGCTATTAAAACATAACAATATATTAGAGCAAACCTGGAACGGTAACATGAACACTGTTACCTAGAATAAAAATGTGTTAAGACTCTAGTTACACTAAATTGCAAAAGAAATCTGTGATTTCCTCATTTTACTTATTTCAACTATAAATCCTAAATTTGATAAGCAGCAGTTTGTATTATAACTTAATAAAAATACCAGAAAGCTTGTGCTCATTAAATATATATGTACATATAAAACATACAAAAAGTACAAGATAGTCACATTAAGAAACTGACAGGTTTCTTTTTTTATTCTTTGTAAAGGGTCAAATTTCTGTCCACCAAATCTCACTGTGACTTTTGTTCCAGAATTCAGTATAGTGCACAGAATTCAACTACCTGTGCATTCTGTTTAAAAAAAAAACCACACACATACCACAGGACAAAAATAGTCTTCTTAAATCAAATTCTATTTGTGAATTCAGCAAAATAAATTTCTGTAAAATAAAACAGCAAATATTTAAATAGTATAGGGTGGGCTGTATCTGTTTGCAGGGGGTATTTGGTTTTTTTGAAAGGTTCCAAAATAATTACACACATTCAAGTTACCAATTTTTAATTTAAATACAGTATTTACTGATGAGTTTCTTGAAGTCTTTAAACAAATGTTTACTCTGGAACAGAGATACTTTGGGTTTATATTTGACTAACCAGTAGTTTATTTACTTTAATCAAACCCTGCTCCTAAGGTTAAGATTTCTCTTATAATGGATATAGAGCTAAGACAATTCTTGCTTTCAAGTAGAATTGTGCATGAGCAGAAAATCAGCAAGTTAACTTGGTGCAGTGGCACTCACAAGTATTGTGTGATTTTGTTGACTTCCACTTCACTGCAGTGCAGTATAAAGGAAAGTATTAGAAGTTTTATCAAATAAGCTCTATTGAAGAAACAAAACAAGCACACCAAATAGTCTCTTATGCTCCAGGCATCCTGGCGTAGCAAAATTTGCATATTTGTTTAATTTTTTTTAAATTTCCTATTACTGAAAACTAAATGTTTTTTTTTTCACCCCATCCAGAGATAGAACTGTCAAACATCAGATGTGAGGAACGTAAGTACAACTGAAAAACATCAGCCACTTTGCCCAACCCTCCCTTCGTGTTTTATAACCCAGGTGTCTGAAGAAAAGGTTTAAACAGCAGTTGTCGTTTTGGACAACTGAAATTTTCTTTCCTCACTGGCTACTCTAACTTGGTGTGAAGCCATGCTAAATGTTACAGCTTAACTATAGCTTCAAGTGATTAACTGAATACCAGAATGGAAAAGGCAATGGAAAAAGACCTAGAAACAAGGTATATCACCAATTTTCCACATCAACCAAAGAATTAAAAGGTTACCAGTCATTATGATGCTCATAGTAAAATGGACTCCAGTGGCAAAGAATTATATGAAAGTATTTTTTCTGGTTGACATGAAGAGGCTTACTTTTTGGGTGGGGCAAGGGTAAGAAGTGGAGTTGATTTAACTGCCATTAGGCAGGCAACACTGGTTGTAGAGAGCAGCTGATATATCAAGAAATTAATTGTTGTAGATCTGTGAGTCTCATTCAAGACAAAAAAAGTTTCTTGTTTAAGAATTAACAGTCAAACATTAATATACTATATACACCTTTGCCATTTACACATTAGCATCAGGCCATTTATTACAAAACACTATACACTTTCCACTGCAGGCAGGTTATATATTGACAGCAATTTTCTGCAGATAAGACAGTGAATAGACTCTTCACTCCATGTTGATTAGGAATAGTTTTTCAGCCAGACACAGAGAAAAGTTGGACTGTAAGGCCTGGGTGCACAGTCTTGATGGAGCAAGTTAATTATGTGCATTTTCACTATTCTTTTGTCTGAGGTGGTGAAACTTCTTCACTGCCTTCATAATTTTCTTGTGCTCGTTGGCCAGTTCGCTGAGGATTGTTCATATGGTGTGCTGCAGGCCCTGTATATGGTTGTCCATGCACATGGTTATTCTGCAAAAAGAAAAATACATTTTAAGAACAATTATTTGACTTTCTTTACTTAAGTAGCTGATTGGTGGACTAGTTTGTAACAGTTTAAAGCTGTGATGGCAAACCTATGCCACATGTGCCAGAAGTGGCATGCAGAGCCATCTCTCCGGGCACACCAGCTATTACCTGTTGCCAGGGGTGGGATTCAACCAGTGTTACTACCGGTTCGGTGATTACGTTTTGCGCGCATGTGTGCACTTTGCACGCATGCGCGCCAGACGTATGCTGTGCGCACACATGTAATACACCTTAAACTGTGCTGCCTGGACAGCTGATGAGTGCTGCGCGTGGGTGTGCAGCGTTTCAAAAGCCACTTTTTTACTGCTTTTTCAACCTCAGCTGTGCCTTGCAAAGCAGCTGAGGTTGAAAAAGCAGGAAATAAAAGACAGGTAAGAGTCCAGGCAGGCAGGTGGGCCAAACAGCAGCAGATACAGAACCGGTTCAATGTCTGCTACTCTTCAGAGCTACTGGCTCTATAGAGCCAGGCAGAAATGGTAGCATCCCACCCCTGCCTGTTGCTCTTCTGGGTTCTGGCGCGCATCTAGTCTTTGCATGTGCAGGAGCACCAGAAACTGGAAGAGCAGCTCCCCGGAGCGCATGTGCATGCCGGCCAGATAGTCTTGGCACACACATGCACGTTAAAAATTGGAAGACCAGATGGCTGGTGCGCATGCATGTGCCGGGAAGCTAAGCTTCCGGTTTCCGACTCGTGCTTTGGCACTCAGTGCCAAAAAGGGTAGCCATCACTGGTCTAGAGTAAAACTTAACTGTTAACAAAAACAAGACACAAAATAATTTATAATGAAACCAAAATGTCAATTTACTGTTTAACTATATGCAAGAACTGAAGAAAAATAAAGATGCTATCCAATCAGTATAAACAAATAGCTGGGGAAAGAAGGGAAGAAGAATATTCAGAATTGAAATGGTGACAAAGTAATAGCATTACTTATTAAAGAAAACTGTCATTAATTTTTTGCCCCTTAGATACTGTAGTCAAACATAGTAATTTGAGTCAAACATAGTAAAATAATTTACATCATATGTATTAACTAAACTAATTTAAAGAATTTGTATACAATAATGTAATATAAACTAGGATCAATTATAGCCTAAAATTGAAAGAAAAATTAAGTCATTATGCAAGTTTGGAAGAGAGAAAAGCAATCTCTTGAGAATAAACCATATATTTACAGATAAGGGAGGTGACTGATAAAACATGGTCAATTTTGTGACAACTAGATCTACATCTAGAGACATTAGTAAAGAAAGCAAAATGAAGGCAAATAAGAAGAAACTAATATTAACCCATTTAACAAATTGGTCAATAACAATATCCACTTGAGCATTTAGTATAATTTCCCAGTGTAGTATGAAAAAATGTTGGAGAAAAGAAAAAAAAATTCTGGAGCTAAAAATAAGTATTAAATCTCAAAAACTTGAAGAAAAAAAGAGAGTGCATTTTTGAAATTCCTAAGAAAACTGGAAAATGAGCCAAAACCAGGAGGCGTGATTATGACTTTGCCTGGGGCTCCAAAGTATCTAGAACTGGTCCTGACATAAACACTATGTTTGGAAATCAGGACCTAACGTATGCTTACCAGCAATTTCTGTAAGCTACAGCTTATATAATCAAACTGATTTGAGAATTATAGACTAAAACATTTGGAGTGTGCTAATTGTCTTCTATTATTAGCAGTCATTTTATGCAAAATGTACACATGGTTTTAGATATTTTGAGGCATTTAGGCTTGCTTTGTAAAATTGTCCTGCAAGCACCAACAAATGTTTGCACAGTATCTAAAAGGCTGGCTGTGATTAGAAAGAAAGAGAAGGAGTTGCCTTTCACTGATGTTATAGCGAAGTAACAAATTCTCTTTAAGATTCATCTGTGCTCACCTGTTGATACTGGGTGCCAGGTGAATGGGGGTACAATGGAGCATCTTCTGGTGGAGAAGATTCATGCTCATCAGGAGCATCTGGATCATCTGGTTCCTAGAAATGAAATCCACTCCATTAAAAAAATTGGCAAAATCTTTTTGTTTCTTTTTTTTATTTAAAGATGATTGTTTTCCTACACATTTTAAAGCTTACACAGTATAGACATTTTAACTCATTAATCTAATTTTTAAACTACCAAATACAGAACGAAATCATTCCATTTTTGTGCATGTATCACTTTCAAAGGGAATTTTATATGTATGTACTTAACATCTTGGTATATTAACATCTACAACCCTCTTGCCACTAATGTATGACCCATAGAAACATCATTCTACTAGTGTTATGTTTTTATCATCTACATTTTCTTCATTGTGAGATTCCAAACTGAACAACTGAGTTCCTAATAAAGGAGAAAATAGAAAAGGGTGCATATTCTGCCTCACACATTTGCAGAGCTCTGTTCTACTGGAATCATACCTGTTTGACTATGTTGACTTTTGCCCTATCGTCTATTCTTAGGAAGAATACATAATTTACTTATTTTAATTAGCTTCAAACAACTAGATATCATTCAATATTTACTGATTACTACTATGTTAAAAAATGTTGGCTTAAATGGATTATTCTCACACTGACTATGCATATGCAGCACTGGACTAAGAGGGTCAGGTCAGAACTTCTAATAGCTGTTGAATTAGTTTTCCAGTGGTATATTAAGTCCAATGCACTGATTTTGGCTCTAAGTTTATGTTTTAAATAGAAGTGTGTGATACAGCACCACTCCATGGTAAACTGGGTTTTTATTGTGAAAAGAAAATAATCATGAATATGAAAACTGGGATTGATAATAACTGAAATTTACTGGTTTATGCAAATGTCACAAACTCTCTTATATCTTACCTTTTTCTATTGCATGCTCAATATGTTTGATATTATGATGTATAGTTCAGAACTTTGAACTTCACTATGGCTTAATTTATCGTATGGAGAAATCTTGATAAAATCAAAGAAATAAAAATCTGCAAATTTAGAGAACTGATGCTTAAATTTAAGAGTAGAACTTGGAAAAGAATGGAAATATAAGATTTAACGACTTCTCTTTTTATGTATGACTTTTTTCTTCAATATGTTGTATCAAGGGAAAAATATATTGGTATAATAAGCCTTTAATATTAATATTTTCTATCCAATGTTAACATGCAAATCATCAGCTCTTTTTCAAGATTTAACACAATCAAAATAACTTCATTAACACTGCATGAAGAAACTATAAATTTCTGGTTTTAAAAGCTCATATTAAAGTGTAATATCAAAATTATATTACACTTACACCATATATCTATTATATAAGCTGTAATTCTATTAAGAATTTTGTGATAGATTGTGTATCAATGAATTTCAAAATAACATTAGATTTCTCACCTCTTCGGGGCACAGTTCACAAGCCTTTGCAAGAGTCATTCTCGCACTGTGAGACCTCTCCAGAAAGTAACCATTTGATGTTTCATTACTCTGTACTGGTGGAGACCAGTTATTGTATGTATACTGTGGGTTGCCAGTGTAAGGCCGACGTTCTAGCTCATCTCCAAGCCACTCTACTGCCCAGGTCCATTTTCTCTTCAAATCTCCATTGCTCTGTAGAGAAAAAATGAAGTCATTCCATATTTGAAGAATTACTCCAACTCTTCCATTCCATACAGCTTTTAATATAATGTATTGTTTATTATTCATGACTGAGAATTAAAGAAATACTAAAAATAGTATTTCTATAGAGAGGCAGGATTTCACTAAAATAATAACTTCATTTAGCTAATTTATTCTGCTGGGAATTCAGTTGCGACCAAAAAAGCCTCCATCAATCCATGTTTTTTTAAATGAGCACCACACAAATAATAATATCGAAACCATTACCTGTAAAATTTGATACGCCACAGGACAGTTGCTGAAGAGAGCCACCATACACTTTATACACTGGTAAGCCCTTTTTTGATAATGATTCTTGGATCGTTGAATGGTATCAAACAGCCCATCACGATCATCTGGAATTCCTTTAAGTGCATTGTGAATCCTTAGGGAATCCAAACAAATCAAAAGATCAGAATTTCACAAAGGCTAAAAATCTATATAACTGTCTCTGTTATAAAAAGGTAGTTTTACTCCTTTCCAACTTCTCATCTGGATTAGACCCAGTGTTATTTTACAAAGAAAGAACTGGTATTCAGCAAAGACAAATTTATGCTAATTTATCTTCCTAACAATTGTTAAATTAATATTCTGAGATACAAAAGGGGGAAGGATTCATTAAAATCACTTTCCTCACTCTTCTGGGATTTGTTTTAAAAAATAGCAAACAGCTTTGTAATTAAACATAGTGGATTAGTATCACTTTCTTAATATTACCAGAAACTAAATAAAGAGAACACAGAATATCTTGGAAGATAATTGCAGAGGGCCAACTTAAGAAGCAGTAAAAAATGATAGTGCTTGTAACATTAATATCTGAAACTGTAACTAATATTGATAGAATATCCACTTATCTATATTCATTAAGGCATCTAAACAGCAGAATATTAAATACCTATTATATAAATATCATTGTGCTGAAGCAGTACACTATTAAAATGAGAAGATGGAGCAATACATGATCTATAATGTCAACTCGTAAAGCATTCCTGGCCTGCTCTCCTCTGACCAGTGGTGGTATTCAGCCGATTCACACCTGACGCTTGCCTCTCCCCGTCCAGTCACTCCTCTCTCCTATGCGGTACACTGGGTCCTCCTGGCTTGCCTTTAACCTGCCTTCCCACATGGTGCTTGCGCCCCAACTGAGCACCCCTGATATGACTGCTTACAGGTAAGCCTGCGAGTCATGCTAGCCCCCCTGGCCATTTCTGGGATCTTGTTGGGCCTCCCTTGCTGATCCCAAGATCTTGCCTCGCCTCCCTCGCCATTCCCAGGACCTTGCCGGGTCTGCCCCGCTGTTCCCTGACTCGGCTGGCTGACAAAGTCACCACACGGCACTCTCCCAGGTCTTCCCTATCATGAGGCAGCGGCGGCACAAGCGGCGGCGGAAGTGCAAGAAACCCGATTGCCCGGGTGGGGAGGAAGGAAAGCCCTGTCCTGCAGAGGTCCCGAGAAGGACAAGGGAGGCCAAGCAAGGTGCCAAGAGCTGCCACCCAGAGCAGCGGGCCGGGGCTTTCCTTCCTCCACGGCCAGGTGAGCAGCCTTCTTGCACCTCCACCGCCGTTCATTGCGCCGTGGCTGCCACTTGGGAGACCTGGAGAACTGGCAGGACTGGTCAGTCAGGCGAGGCCCATCCATATGATTGCCCAGTGCCCGGAAGCTGAGAGGGTCCGGATGGAGAGGAAGCCACTCCCCATCGCTTGGAAGGCCAGGAACAAGATGGGGCTAGACTTGTGGGACCCTGCCCCCCTCTGAGGGTCCCTTTCTGTCTCCCCAAGTCAGAGGAAGTGGGTGCCTCCTGGTCCTCTCCTTCCTATACTGTCATGTGGGGAGATGAAGGTGCTGCCCCTTTACCAGAGCAGCTCTGTCCCTGAAAGAGGCTCCTCCGAGGGATTCAGCAGCCCCCCCGACCTTCCCCCAGGATTTGGAGACTGGGCTCTGGTGGGGGCCTTTGCGGCTGGATGGCATTATGAAAAGAATGTGGATTTTTCTGTATATTAATTTTGGAGAATTGAGAAATTCCGGGGGGGGGGGGGGGGGTGATTGGTGGCAGAGTGCAAGGTTGAAGGGGTGAAGGCTTTGCGCTCCAGTTCCTCCTCAATGAGCGGCGAAGGTGTGGGGCAGTGCAGGGCAAGGATTCAGGGGAGGCAGAGGAGGCAGTGGTCTGTTGCTGGTACAGCTGCCCTGTGTGTGACGAGTGGGGCCAGGAGAGGCACGCACTATGGCTGTCCGTTGGGGCAAGGCAAGGGGTGAGCAGGGAGGCACAGCTGCAGGATGAGCGTTGGGAGCCTGGGGAGCTCCAAGGGGTACATGGGTGTGTGGGGTGTTTGTTGCTAAGGGCAGAGAGTTTGGGGTGTGAGTGTGGGCGGCAGAGCAAGCGGCAGTGGTGGTGCCCAAAAGGGAGGGCAGGAACTCCCAGGGCTGCTTCCTGTAGTCCCACCACCCACCGGAGCACCTCCACGAGCTTTCTTTGTTCTCCTGCTGCCCGTTTCTCTGGAGCTCGCTGGATCAGTTTGTTCCAGACTAGGTGTGTATGCATCACAAGAGAGTGTGTTGTGCGTGTGTGAGTGTGTGTGTGTGTGTGTGTGAGAGAGAGAGAGACAGAGACAAGAAAGAGAGAGGGAGAGGGAAAGAGAGGGGAAAAGAGGAAGAGAGAGAAAGAAAAGGAAAGAAACAAAGAAAAATAAGAGGAAAGAGCAAGAAAGAGGAAGGGAAAGAAACAAAGAGAAACAGAAAGAAGGAAAGAAAAATAAGAGAGAAAAAAGAAAGAAAGAAAGAAAAAGAAAGAAAGAACAAGAAAGAAGGAGAGAAAGAAAGAGAAAGAGAAAGAAAGGAAAAAGAAAGGGAGAAAGAGAAATAGGAAGGGAGAGTGAGAGAGAAAAAAAACCCTCTGTGCTATTATTTTTAATTGTTCCATTATTTATCATATATTAATATTTTACACTGTCCCTACACCTAGAGTGATTTTACTACCTTTCTTTTGCCCAGGTACTTTTCAGAGTTTACAATACATGCGTTCAATGTCCAGAGCATAAATACATGTGTCTTTACAACAGAATTGAAAGGGACTTCGTGGAGGTCTTCTAGTCCAAACCCCTGCTCAAGCAGGAAAACTGAGGATGCCAAACTCTGAGTAGCAGTCCTGGGAAAGGTGTCAGAATAACAATAACATTTTGATGGGACCTTGGGGGGAACCCTATAGCATTTCAGAGAAACGGTTGTCCAGTCTTTTCTTAAAAACTTCCAGTGATTGAGCACCCAGAACTTCTGAAGACAAGCAGGTCCACTGGTTAATTGTTCTCAGTGTCAGGAAATTTCTCCTTGGTTTTAGGTTGCTTCTCTGTTTATTCAGTTTCCATCCATTGCTTCTTGTTTGCCTTCTGGTGCTTTAGAAAATACATTGCCCCTCCCTTCTTTGTGGCAGCCCCTTAAAAGCCTGTTGCCTATCACACTTGGGCAAAGCATGTGAGCCATTTCCTCCTATCAGTGGTCCATGAAAGTATATCTATCGTATGTAAATAATAAAGTCAAAAAAGGTGAACAATATTTTTACAGAACTATAGATACACTGAGGCTGGGTGTGACAAGGAATGGCGGGAGGGGAGGGGCCAGGTGAAGCACCCCTTGACTTGAGTGACATTGAGTTGGCCACACTCACCCAGTCACATGACCACCACGCCATGCCCACCAAATAAGCCACGCCCACAGAACCAGTAGTAAAAGTTTTTGAATCCCACCACTGCCTCTGACATATAGTTAAATTTAATGATATGTTAAAGGGTTGAGCTAATTCTATGCTGCTACTTAATGGATGTATCTTTAGTTTAATTACTCTTTTATATATTCTTCATTATATTAGCAAAGCTATATTTTCAGTTTCACTTTGATTCATCTTTAGTTATTATACTTTACCAATAAAACATTTAAATGTCAAGAAGAAGTAACAGATTTTGTATTAGAAATATATTTATCCATTACATCCCCCCCAGTGCAAATGCGTACATAAATTTAAAATCTGTCATTCAAACTTGGTCTGACTTTGAATAAATCCCATTATTAACTGATCCTTTTTGGGGTTAGGCAAGTTAATAATTAGTTTTAGGCTTCCAGTTGGTTTTTGAAACAGAACAAAAGACCAAGAATCTCAAATGCTAACCTGTGAGTCTGCCAAGAATCCTCAATTAGTAAGATTTGGAGAAGTAGATCCAAATAAGGTCGAAGTTCATATGTGTAAGAATATGCAACCTTGAAAGGAAAATATTTAATTACAACTTCTGATAATTCAAGCATATCTCACATATAATATGTAACCTGAATTAGTATTATGAACCTTTTTAGGTCATAACAAACTATTGGGAAAATTATTTTAAGTAAGGTTTTATAATTAAATGATTAATTACTCTTCATGTACATATGCCTGTATGTGAATCTAAGTGTGTGTGTGTGTGTGTGTGTGTGTTAAAATCACTGAATTCTAGATATGTTCTTTATTAGAATAAAATACTAAAAATACACATGTATTTTCCAAAGTTTTATGCTTTCCCACTAGATTAGTTCACATTAATATCAAATCAATTATCAAAAAATTGGGGAATTCTATTTTTCCTTCTCCCTATTCATATTCTAGATCTACTGATACATGGCTATTGCTTCTGATTTTAGAAAGCAATTAAAATAAAACATAGAACTTGTTAGTACTGCAACATCAAACCCAGAACTGCAGCTACGTTGCAGCTAACTATGTTTTTTGTTTTTGTTTTGACAGTACAGTGAAACTTATATGACTCACTGCGAAGGGAAGATCTCCATTATTTACAAACATGCATTATATATAAAGGTTCATTATTACAGCTATTTAGCTCATGTGCCTAAAGACACCATAATGAAAAGTTGTATCATTTTACATAACATTTATGTCATAATTTCATTATACAAATCAGTAAACCACTGTGGAAATATGGTCTGTCTCATGTAAAACCCTTTGTTAATTGAGTTTTGCCATGTAGTGTAAATTAAATTGCCCAAAAACTATTTATGAATTACTTCCCATGCACTGAAGTTGCTTCTTCAAGAGCAAAAATCAGTTCTTAAAGTTCAGTGCATCAAAAGACATATTATGAAACCAATTCCTGTGAGCTGGTTCAGAAGCTTCAATTCTGCTATTACTTGTTTTAATATGCTAGAGCCATTTTGCTTGGAAATATATTTGAGATGTGGGATGCAAAATTTTAAATGGTCATGAATCAAACTACATATATCAGTAACAATGATATGACAAAACCATAGGATACATTTTTTTTGCTTTTACCTGCCAAAGTAATTCACTGAGAACTGTAGATGAAAACTGAGGATTTTCCCAACAGCAGAAACGAAGTAATTTGATAGTCTCTTCTGAATTACTACAATCTTCTATAATTTTTTTCACATAACTGGTCCGCACAAACAAAATGTCTGCCACATTTTGCTGCAGTGCCATTATTGGTTGTGATAAATTAGGATCACCATATGGATTGCTAAGTGGAGGATTACCTAAAATAAGTATGCAGTACTTTTATTTTTTGCTCTTAATGATATATATTAATAACATCAAATTCTAAAAACCATGCTAACACACAAACGTACATATCTCCTGTTTAACAGAAAACTCTTATATAGGTGTTTACCAAGATAATGGGTGGGCAATTAATTTTCCCAAAGGACATGAGAAACTGGAACAGTTGTGGAGGGCTGCCATCTCCCTCCCCACTGCCTCCCTTACCCACCATCACTGTTGGTCAGTCAGAGACAGCCAAAGGGCCAAATGTGGTCTGGATGTGGCTTGCAGGCTGTAAAATGCCCAGGACTGACCTATTGTACCAAAGATACATTTATAATTGAAGCTGCAAGCAATTATTTGCAGAAACATCAGTTAGTTATGTAAAATGTCATTCCAGAATGTGGTGGTTTTTTTAGTGCTGCAGTGCTCTCATATTGAAGCTAGCTATTTGGTCATACTACTTGACAACTGTGTTAAAACAAAAGTCAAAGTAAGTTTTATCTATCACTGACATTGATTTCTATTCTATTAGCAAATTTAATAATATAATTTTCTTTAAAAATATAATTCAAATTATGACATTGAAATTAACACAAGGAAGCTGATGTTAAAGTAAAAGCTAGTACTTTTTCTAAGGACAGAATATAGTCCATGCTTCTAAATGGAAGCATTCTAAAATTTCAATTTTCTACTTCAAACTGATTCATGCTGTTTCTTAAGAAAGCATCTCAGAGCCTGATCACTCTCACCTCTTTATCAGTACAGAATATAAATCAGTATATTCTGTATACATGTTATATTGATATATACATGTTATATTGATATAACATATTCAGTAAGATCTAACAGTAATGAAATTTCTTATGCAGAACAGACGATTTAAGCTTCTCATTATTTAAATTTCCTATTATTAAATCTATTAGAAACATGTTGCAAAGTTTGTCCAAATTCCATCACACAGGTTTCATACTAAACACATTCTTTTATAAATTGCAAAATAGTACCATTAATAGAAGATTGCATTCGTGATGCCACATTGCAACAGCGGATTAGTTGGGACACCACAGTGTATAGTTTGCCCAATTCAGCATACTGGTATTTGATTGGAGGACCCGGGCCTTCATCCAGTGCCACAAGCATAAATGTTGCAGGGACATTTAATTTTAAAAGTTGTGTTTTTTCTGCTACACCTAAATAGAAAGGTGATAAGAGGGAAAAATCATTAGGAATCTAATAATATTTGTTCAAAATATTATCTACAAAAATTCAATGGAAGTGTGAATATAACCAGGCAGCAACAGCTAATTGACCCTAATAGATTCCAAAAAAGTATTATCAAATCTAATTAGCATTTGAATGAGGACTACATGGAAATCTGAAAATTATCAATTAAGAGTATCATGTCAGGAAAACATCCCAGAAGAAGTAAATTGCAAATTACTTCTGTACATATGTCAAGAAATTAGATACATGCACCAAAATTCAATATTGGCGGAGTTTTTAGTTATGAATCACAACCAGTTAAGTGATTCAAATCAGTGAACAAATATTTCTCATTCAATAAGATATAATAGAGTATAAGGTGCAAGAGACCAGGTCCACACGTGAAGGTTCAAGTTTCTTTATTCCTTTCTCTCCAAGTTCAATCCGGAGCTCTGTTATCAGCTACAGAGGCCTTCAGGAAAGCCTTGCCAGCTGCAGAAAAAAACGGGCTGAGGTATGTGAGGCCTGGCTGCAGCTGTCCAAAGATAAGTAGTAGGGCAGCTCCACCTCCCCCAACCCACCCTAGCTTAATTTTTAGCCGTGTATCCTGGAGTGGGCGTGGTCTTAATTAGGGCTTATTTAGGGGGGTAGGGCTTATACTGGGTGCATGTGTAAAAATCAAGCTAGGACTTACTTCCAGAGTAGGCTGTATTTTCAGGGAAACACGGTATTGCCCTCTCCAAAGGCTTGAGTGAAGAGCCAGGACTTTAAAGTCCTTTGAAATCCAAGAAGGGTGGGTGCCATTTAAATTTCGGGGGGAACAGGACCTTATTCAGAAGGTAGGCATTGTTACAGAAGAGGTGTACTTCCAGGATCCTAATAGGTGGCATTGTTTATAATCAGCGCAACTTAGAGTGTGCCAGTTCTGACATATATTTTTACTCCACCCTTAAAGTTTAGAAAACATTTAATACTCCCTCTAGCCTTGGATTCAAATATATATATTGATAATAAATATTTCACAGAAGCCTCCCAATTACTGATTTTTTTCACTTAACAATTGGAGGGAATTTCCAGAAGGTAACTTAAAAACCACAGTTTTCACTGAAAAAATTTCCCTAACACCCAATGGGCTATATAAAAAAATGGCATGAACCTTTAAATGGGATTAGATTATTTCAAAGGGAAGGGAAACAGAGAATAATATGGCATAATCAGATGAAATTATCTGAATATTTAGTTTAATTGTTTTTAGAAACAAACAGAAAATTACCTAAGTTGGCATACATCACGAACAAGTTGAAATATTGCTGTAAATGACGTCCATGCTCAGACACTTCCCTTCTAAGAAGATTCAGTACAGCTCTTAACAAATGGTCACTCAAACTTAAATTGTCATATGCCTATAAAAATGAGGCAAGTTAAATATCTATTTACAGGCTAATTATATTAGAACATAAATTACAGTTTTATTATACCTTTTTAAGGGATCAACTGGACTGGGAGCAAATCTCAAATCACAATGTAATGAAAGTGAGTATTAACTATTTTATACTGCTGTGAAGATCTAGTGTAATGTATGCACACTGTATGCATATAATGCAGAGAAATAATAATTGTCTAACCAATCATAATCAAACAATATCTGATTATCTCAGGCTCTTAGCAAAGACTTGATAGGTGGATAAAAACCAAATTCAGTTTAAACATTTGGCTAACTGGGCAACCAACCACAATAATGATAATAATATCCCATATTTTTCATTACTATACACACACACACACACAAATATATATTTGTATATTTGAATAACTCAAGGCAGTCAACCTAACTACAGATTGATGTAGGACCACAATTAAGCCCAAAATTTCCATGCTAAACAACGCAGTTGTTAAGTGAGTTGTTAAGCAAATCACTACTGTTATTAAATGAATTCATTAAATAAATTCAGCTTCCCCCATTGACTTTACTTGTTGGGAACTAGATGGGAAGGTTATAAATGATGATCACATGACCCGAGACAGTACAATTGTGATAAATACATTCCAACTGTCAAGTGCTCAATTTTTGATCATGTGACCATGGAAAGAATGCAATGGATGAAATGTGAAAAGTATAAAGCTATTTTTCAGTACCATCATAACTTTGAACAGTCACTAAACAACTGGTTGCAAGTTGAGGACTACCTGTAATAGTCCTGCCTCCTGTTTTCCCCACAACTTAAGTGATTACCTCTTCCTCTCCAAGCTAAATCAACTAAATATGAAGCAGATATCACCTGCCAGTTATATTCAGGAAGTTAATACAGGTAATCCTTGACTTACAACCACAATTGAGCCCAAAATTTCTGTTGCTAAGCAAGATATTTGTTAAGTGAGTTTCCCATGACCTTTCTTACCACAGTTGTTAAGTGAATCACTGTAGTTGATAACTTAGTAATATGGTTGTTAAGTGAATCTGGCTTTGACTTTGCTGGTCCAGAAGGTTGCAAAAGGGAATCACACGACCCTGGGACAATGTAACCTTCAAATGAGTCAGTTGCCAAGCAACTGAATTTTAATCACATAACCATGGGGATGCTACAACAGTTGTAAGTGTGGAAAAACTGCCATAAATCATTTTTTTCAGTGCCACTGTAACTTTGAATGGTCACTAAATGAAGAGTTGTAACTCGCAGACTACCTAAATAAGCAATATGAATTCATAAATAGTTAACCAACTAGGATGCTTTATATCAAAGCAGGTTATTATACGATTGTATATAAACTTAGTTTTTTCATATTGCATTTTGGTTTCATACCTGACTAGAAGGTCCAGGTGAAGCAAAAGGAGAAGGACATGGTCCATCTTGTAATGAAAAGTGTGCAATAAATACTATCAATTTTGCAAATGCTCCTCTTACTTCAGCACTAGGACATTCCAAAAGATATTCAGAGAAGCGATTTGAAACATTGAAAAGTACATTATGTGCAAACCAAAAACGAACATTCTTGCTATGTCGAAGGAGAATGCACAAAGCATCATACCTGAAAAAAGAGTTAAAAGATATCACATTTCCAGAATACTGAACTATACATATGAAATATAATTAGTTGTTAATAAAAGTAATCAATATTATTAAGGAATACTAATATATTGATATAGAATTAATATTATTAAAAATAGTACTATCAAATGTTTCCTGCTTTTCCTAAAATCCTTCAAATTTCCTCTGCTTCTTTCCTGCTTTCTTCTGTTACATTCACTTTGCTAACTATGTTTAACAATGACCAGAATTCCTACTTAACAATTTTTATTAAGAATCTTTAAACTTTTGCTTGCATTAACTATGTTTATTGTTTTAAGAAATCAAAACCAGAACCTCTGATGGCAGTTAGTACCAAATTCAAAAGAGCCACATTTCAATCTGTATATCATCAGATACAGCTGTTCAAATGATAGGCAGTTTATTTTGAAGCAGATAATATTCAAGTTGTTGATCATGTCAATTGATAATGGCAAATTCTTCTTACTATCTTTGCTAATTGTTATGAAGCTTTGGGTACAACATCCTGCTGGAATCATATGGCAATAAAAATATTAGTTTCTTTTTTTTTTTTTACATCTGTGAACCACTAGAGCAAATAGCAAGAGACAGATAAGAGAAATATTCTTTATACAATATCATTCAGTGTCTCTTTCATCTGGCTTGTTAATGAGTCCCTGGGTTTAAGTGATAAAGGAAATCCTGGGCATATACTCTTTCTCTCAGTGTTGTTTAGATCAGTGGTTGCCAACTGGTGGGCTGTGGCCCATTGGTGGTACGCAAGAAAATTTTGGTGGTCCGCAGAGAAATGTCACTCCCAGAGCACCCCCCCCAAAGCAATTAATCCAGGCTGTGCGGGAACACAAAGGCTGCGCCTGTGGGAACTCTCCCCGCCCACTCACTCCATACCTCGTAAATTTGCCTGCTAAGTTGCCATTTTCCCTTCCACCCCCAAACATCAGCTGTTCTGCTGTGCCAGGAATTTAGATTAGCTAGAAAAAGGAAATAGTTGGATTTCTTGCTTTCTAATCTTTAGATCTTCAGCTCTGCAGAGACGAACCTTAAGACTGAAGGTTCAGTTGCAGACTCAGATAGCCAATGGCAGAAACACAGATCTAAGTGAATCTTTGATTCTGTGAGCAACTCAATCTGCCTGCCTGCTTTGTCTGCTTTTGGGTAAAAATTGCTCTTTTTTTAATAAAAAAATCAATATTTACATCAATATTTATAATATTTACATACAAGCCATGCCAAGAAAAGTCACATGACCACCAAGCCACACCCACAAATTAGACCATGCTCAAGAACCAGTTGTTAAGAAATTTGAATCCCACCCCTGCCCATGTGTGTGTGGTGTATTAGAGGGGGGGGAGGGAGGGGGAGAGAGAGAGAGAGGTTAGATCAGATCTCTCTCTCTCTCTCTCTCCCACCACTGTCAGCAAGCCACCGTCCGTCAAAATTCGTATTACTGGTCTCTGGGATTTAAAATTATGAGTTTGGTGGTCCCTGAGGTCCAAAAGGTTGGCGACCCCTGGTTTAGATGGAAGTACAGCTTCCTTATTCTATATATTTCTTAATCTATCTTTTACTTCAAATGTAATAAATGTCTCTTATCATTAACTGATAGCTGGGATAAGTCTATACTCTGCAGTCAAGTTTATTATAATTATGAAATTTTAAAAAACCACAAAACATAGTATTTTAATAAATCATCTTATTATTGTTTTCACCTGATAAGCCACAAATATAACAAGTTCAGCAGACTCAAGCAATTTGTGGTTTATGTAGAAAACAAATTTGGAACAAAGCACAGATTATACCGTATTTTTGGAGTATAAAACACACTTTTTCAAAAAAAGTGGGTGGAAAAGTCTGTGCGTCTTATACAGTGAATGTTGCCGAAGCCCCACCTACCCACCGGTCCCTGCCTCCCAGCAATTTGCCTCCTTGCAGCAAACAGGCTGTTTCAGCTTCAGCACAGCCTGATTAGCTTATTGTTGGTTGGATTGGCCTCCTGACGATCAGCTGTTTCAGGATGCAGGGGTTGCCATTACCTATTGCTGCCTCCACGCGCCCCATTTCAGCCTCCACACACCCCATTTTCCGCCCATTCCGATTTCCGCCACCTGGAATGGGCTGAAAATGGGGCACGCAGAGGCTGAAAATGGGATGAGGAGGCCGAAAATGGGGTGTGTGGAGGCAATAATAGCACTGCAGCCTGAAACAGCTGATCATCGGGAGGCCATCCAACTGACAATCAGCTGCTTGTGCTAATCCGGCTGTGCTGAAGCTAAACAGGCTGTATGCTGTTTGGAGGCAAATTGCTGGGAGGCAGAGGCAGATTTCCCCCCTTTGTTTTCTTCCCCAAAAGCTCGGTGCATCTTATACTTCGGAGCGTCTTATACCCCCCAAAATACGGTATATGATAATGAATGAGAATTAATGAATAGACAGATATTGGATTATCTAAACATAAATAGGATTATTAATCAGAAACCTGTTCCTTTACACAAAATGGATTAACAAAAAGAATATTTTCTGCTGGGTGTGTATATACTGGTTGATACAAGTTGGATTAAAAATAAGTAGGGGAACTATTTCAACAGCCAAATTTAAATCAATCCTATATTATGCTATCAGTCAAATACAAATAAAACAGATACAAATAAAACATAGGGCTAAAAGTAAAAAGAAACTAATACAGTTTAGGAGGCATGGAACTGGATAATCGAGAAATATATTTATTTATTGAATTTATATTGCTGCCTATTCGCACATGGCAACTCAAGGCAGTTTACAGAAGAATATAAAACCTCATTTAAAACAATAAAACTAATAAAAAAGAATCAAACAATTGTCAGATAGAAGAAGTGGCAAATAGAAATCATGTTCTTTTCCAGTCAATTTATTCAGGTTAAGGCAGATAAAATAAGTTGGCATTCCCATTGTTAAAGCACTCGTAGAGAAGCAAGTTTTCATTCATGGTCAAGAGGAAAGGGGTAAAACAGACAGACTGGGAGAGAATGCTCCAAAGCTGCCAATTCATGAAGCCCAGAAATGCAATGCAATAGAAAAAGAAGAGATAGAGATTTTGACACCTAACAACTTGTGAAAATTCCCCTGCCGCATGAAAAGAAATAAATATTTGACAAAGCTGTGGGAATCAAATGCAGAAAGAGTTTTTATTGTAAACCGCTCAGTCATTTAGGCAAGATACGTGGTGTAGAAATGAGATAGATAGATACAATCATGTGAAAAAGAAAGTACACGCTTTACTTTTAACCATGAATTATATGGTTTTAGGTATTATGTCTAGTCCTTAACAGTATTAAAAATAGATACAGCCTCAATGAACAACTCATGATATCATCACATCATCATTTACTTTACCAAAAGAAAGCCAAAATGGAGAAGCAATGTGTGAAAAAGACACAGAGACAGCTAAAATATAGCCACCAGCCAATTGTAGCCCCCATCTCATTGTGGAGGAATAGGAAGTAGGAGCATTTTGAGGGCTGTGGACCCTAGAAAGGCTGCCGGTCCTGACAGTATCTCTAGCCGAGTGCTTAAAAACTATGCTGATCAGTTGGCTGGAGTCTTTACCAAGATCTTCAATCAGGTCTTTATCTCAGTTCATTATTCGATCTTGTTTGAAGGCTTTCACCATTGTTCTGCTGCCAAAGAAGTTCCCTATCAATAGCCTTAACAATTACAGACCAGTGGCACTCACTCACTATCATCATGAAGTGCTTTGAGAAATTGGTTTGCCGGCACATCATTTCTGGTCTTCCGTATACATTTGATAAACACCACTTTGTATACAGAAGAAATAGATCTACAGAGGACGCCATAGCCATCACTGTTCACACTGCTTTGGAACAGTATGTGTGTGTGTGCGTTGGGGGGGGGGTTATGTGAGGATGCTTTTTGTAGAATTTAGCTCTGCATTTAATACAATACTTCCACATAGACTAGTGTCTAAACTTATGGTTAGTAGACTTTCTTATTCAATCTGCCTTTGGATTATGGATTTCCTGTCTGGCCACTCTCAGAGGATCATATCTCTTCAGCCCTTATTCTTAACACTGGTACACCACAGGACTGCATGTTGAGTCCCTTACTCGATACTCTTTATGTGCATGACAGCATTCCCACTCATGCTATATTATTATTATTATTAAATTTGCAGATGATATAACAATGGTGGGACTCATCTATTGAGATGAGGTGGACCGGTTGCTATTGTGGTGTGGAGACAATAACTTGGTCCTTAACACCAATAAGACCAAGGAGCTTATAGTGGACTATAAAAGGAATAGATCAGACATCCAGCCCTTGCTTACCAATGGAGACTGAGCGGAGCAAGTAGCCATTTTTAAGTTTCTGGGTATAAAACAGGACCTGACCTCAGGCACTCACATTGCAGCACTGGTCAAAAGGGTCCGGCAGAGTTTATACTACCTGAGACTTCTCAGGAAACAACTAAATGAAAAACTGCTGATGACCTTTACCATGGAATATCTTAACTTACTGCACCTGTATATGATTTGCCAATTGCACAGTGGCAGATAGGCAGGGGTTGGATACGAAAGGGTTAACTACAGGTTTGGGATTTACGAGCTCGCTGTGAGCCTGTAAATCATCATAAATCATAATTAGCATGTCATTAGCACACTACCAAGAAGCAGCCTTTGAAACAGCCCTCTTTTCTTGTTTTTTAAACTGCAGCTGTGGCTCGCTTGGCAGCTGAAGTTGAAAAATCAGGAAATAAGGATCAGGTAAGAGCCCGGGTAGGCAAAAACATCAGCAGACATAGAACTGGTTCTATGTCTGCTGCTCTTCAGAGCTACCGGTTCTCCAGAGATGGACAGAACCAGTAGAAACCTACCCCTGAAGATAGGACAGCACTCCAGAGGATTAACATCGTTGCCCAGAAGATCATTGGTTGCCCTCTCCCCTCTTTGGAAGAGCTTTATAGCTCCCTCTGTCTTAAGAAAGTTCAAAACATTCTTAAAAATCCATCTAATCCTGGGCACCCTTTTTTTGAAAAATTACCATCTGGCAGATGGTACAGGATAATAAAAACCAAGGACAAATAGGCTGAAAAACACTTTCTATCCCAGGGCAGTAACTATATTGAATTCTACTGTACAGTGCAGTATTAATCCAATATCAGGTTTTCAATTCAATTGTACAGAACGCGAAGGATGTGTGTTTGTGTTTTATTTTTATAGTTATAATGTACACTGAAGATGGCATTAAATTTCATTGTATGAGGTACAATGACAATAAAGTAAAGTAAACTAAAACTAACTGCATCTTATGACTCAACAGCCTGTAGAATCAACTTTAGCAGCAATAACTCGAAATAATTATTTCCTGTATGACTTTAATCACTCATATTGTTGTGGAGGAGTTTTGGCTCAGTCTTCTTACAATATTGCTTCAGTTCACTGTAGATTGTGGGGATTTGTTGATGCACAGCTCTTTGAAGGTCCCGCAACAGCATTTCAATCGGATTGAGATCTGGAATATGACTGGGCCATTGCAACATCTTGATTCTTTTCTTTTTCAGTCATTCTGTTGTAGATTTGCTGGTGTGCTTGGGATCATTGTCCTGCTGCATGACCCAATGTCAGCCCAGCTTTAGCTTGTCAAGCAGATGGCCTCACATCTGATTCTGGAAAATTTTGGTATACAGAAGAATTTATGGTCAACTCAATGGCTGCAAAGTGCTCAGGTCCTGTGGCTGCAAAACAACCCCAAATTATCACCCCTCCACCACTATCCTTGATAGTTGATACAAGACGTCTGTGCTGATATGCTGTATTTGATTTTTGTCAAACGTGGCATTCTGCATGAGAGCCAAACACCTCCACTTGGTCTCATCTGTCTAAGGGACAGTGTTACAGAAGTCTTATATTTTGTTCAGATGCAACTTTGCAAATTTGAGCCATGCTGCCATGTTCTTTTTAGAAAGAAGAGCCTTTCTCGTGGCCACTCTTCCAAACAAACCGTACTTATTCAGTCTTTTTCTAATTGTACGGTCATGAACTTCAACATTTAACATGCAAACTGAAGTCTGTAAAGTCTGAGATGTAACTCCTGGATATTTTTGCCATTTTTCTGAGCACTGCACAGTCAGACCTTGGGGTGAATTTGTTGGGACATCCATGCTTGGAAAGATTGTCAATTGTCTAGAATGTTTTCCACTTGTGAATAATCTTTCTCATGGTAGAACGATGGACTTCAAATTGTTTGTAACAGGGGTGGAATGCAAATATTTTTACTACCATTTCTGTGGGCGTGGCCAGGCTGTGGCCATGTGAATGGGTGGGCGTGGCTTCTCTTTTTTTGTACAGCATCCCCCCGCGCTCCATTTTTTGGCCTCTTGGGCCTCAGGAAAGCCTCCTGGGCGAAGCAGTAAGACAGCAAAGAGGATCCTGGCACAGCTGATCATCGGAACAACTGATCCTCGGGAGGGAAAAAAAAAATACCGGTTCAGTTGAACCGGTAGCTGTTTTTTTACTACCAGTTCAGCCAAATGGTAGCATTTTTTACTACCGGTTTGCTCGAACCGGATCGAACCGGTAGAATCCCACCATTGGTTTGGAAATGGTCTTATAACCCTCCCCAAATTGATGGACAACAGCAATTGCTTCTCTAAGATCATTGCTGTTTTCTTCTTCTTTGGCACTGTGTTAATACACTTCAGTGCTGGAGGACCAGCAAACTCCTAAAACTTCGGCTTTTATAGATGTAGTCACATTTGCTGATGATCAATTGATCAAGGGTACTAGATTAGCAGCACCTGGCTGCTACTTAGCTTTTTCATTCCTATGGAAACAGTAAGGTATACTTTGTTTTTCACAGATGGCTTTTCCATTTTGGTTTCTTTTTGTAAAATAAATAACATTGTGTAATGTGTCATGTGTTTTTGTTCATATAAGGTTGTATTTACCTACTTTTAAGAATCACTAAGGACCAGGTGATTTTTATTATGACCTAATTCATAAAACCATAGAACTCAAAGAGATAGGGCGTTGGTACTTACCTGATACACCCATTCTCTGTGAGCTGTGAAGAGCACCCAGTAGCAGGAACTGCTTCAGTCTCCTCTTGGATAGGCTGGGCTTAATTGCCAGGACGCTCCTCCTCCTCCTTAGCGTCCCCAGTTTTGGCAAAGTTGAAGTGTTGAAACTATCTATACTTCACCCCATTCAACATTAGGCTGGAATAGCACTCCACCAGATGGAATTTGGGTGGGGCTGGATGCTCTTCAAAGCTCACAGAGAATGGACGTATCAGGAAAGTTTCAATGCCCTTTCTCCAATAAGCTGTTCAGAGCATCCAGTAGTGGGACATACCAAAGCTTGGCCTGTCCTACGGGAGGGTGTCCGTTTGGTTCAGAGTCCCCACTTGGTCCCTGTGGACCCGTTGCAAAACTCTCCTACCAAATGAGCCTCAGCAGAGGCAAAGACATCAATTTTATAGTGTTTAATGAAGAGTGATGGAGAAGCCCAAGTTGCTGCCCAACAAATTTCCTCTATTGGTGCTTGGGTGGCCCATGCTGCCGATGTTGCAGCACTCAGGGTAGAGTGGGCTGTTATACCCCTGGGCACTGGAAGTGATTGTGTCTCGTATGTCTTAGCAATCGTGGCTCTCAATCATCTGCCAATTGTCGAAGAGGAAACCTTGTGCCGAGTGGTAGGTTGAAATGAAATGAAAAGACTGTAGTACGGTCTAAATATATGCGTAGAGCCTGTCTGATGTCAAGCTGATGCCATTGACATTCAAGTCTATGAGATGGCCTCAGACAAAAGTTCAGGAGGACCAACTCTTGCACTCTGTGGAAAGCCAAGTTAACTTTTGGGATGAAAATTGGATCTGGTCGAAGGACTACTCTGTTGGAATGAAAAATACAGAGGTCTTTTCTTACTGATAAGGCTGCCAGTTCAGAGCTTCTTGCTGATATTACTGCAACCAAGAAGACCACCTTATATGTTAGGAAGTGGAGACTCGCTGTCTTCAGGGACTCGGAAGTGGAGACTCGCTGTCTTCAGGGGCTTGAAGGACCCTTTGTAAGCGCAGTTAAGACTCTGTCAAGGTCCCAAGTTGGATAAGGGTACACCACTGAAGGCGGCAAATTTGTGGCACCACGAATAAAACTGCAAATGTGCGGATGATGAGAGATGGAGCGGAGATCACCCTAGGAGATGACTGAAGCTAGGGCCGCCACCTGTCTTCGCAAGGTGTTTGGGGAGAGACCCTTGTCCAGACCCTCTTGTAAGAACTCTAATACTTGTGCCAACGACGGAGAAGAAGGATCAATATGAGATTTTATGCAGCATTGACAGAAAATGGACCATGTGGCACTGTATATGCGATTTGTAGAAGGGTGCCTAGCCGCTTGAATGGTGGTAATAACTTTGTTGGAAATTTTCTCGCTTCTCAGACGCTTCTCCCACTCAATCTCCATACGGCTAGGTGGAGCCATTGAGGGTCCAGATGCTGAACTGGACCTTGGGAGAGTGAGACTCTGTCCGGCGGAATTCTCCATGGTTCTGCTGCAGACAGATCCTTGAGATCTGAGAACCATGTTCATCTGGGCCAGTATGAAGCCACTAACAACTCTGCTTTCTCTTCTAAAAGTTTCTGGATCACCTTGGGGATCACAGGAAGAGGGGGAAACGCATACAGAAGTCCTGAAGGCCAATGGCAATGGAGAGCATTGATGTTCTCTGTCCCCTGAGATGGGTACCTTGAGATGAACTTAAGTTGTGAGTTGAGGGGAGAGGCGAACAAATAAATGACTAGTTGACTGAACCTCTGGACCGCTTCCTGAAAAAGAGTTGGAGGCAGGCGCCATTCTGACTGATCGACTCTGGTCCTGCTCAACCAGTCTGCCTGGGTGTTTGACAGACCCAAGATGTGCTCCGCTTTGATGGAGAACAAATTGATTTCTGCCCAAAGACACAATCTCTCCACCTCCCTCATGAGTTGTATCGAATGGGCTTGTTTATATGGGCTGTTGTTGTGACCTTTCGGTCAGGATGAGGATGTGTTTGGATCGAAGTTGTGGAAGAAAACTGTGAAGATGTAGGTGGACTGCTCTTAGCTCCAACCAGTTTATGCTGCATGATTGTTCTGGTATGGTCCAGCACCCTTGAGCCATGTGGGACTGGTAGTGAGCTCCCCATCCAAACAGGCTGGCATCCGTCATGATGGTTGATCTGTGTGGGTCCTTGAAGTGGCAATCCTTGTTGATGGTCGGGATGGCCCACCAGTGAAGGGAACTCAGGACCTTTGACAGAACTGTGACTCGGCAATTGGAGTTGTCTCTTTCTGACAGCTGGTACGGCAGCAGGTACCATTGTAGGGTTCTGGCGTGAAGCCGGGCCCAGGGAACAATAGAGATGCAGGAGATCTATTTCCTCAACAATTTAGATAAGAGGGCTAGGGGGACCCATTTGAGGGTTCTGATCTCCTGTGATAATTGTCTAATGCTCTCTTGCCTGTGTGGGGATAGGAAGACCTTGCCTTCCAGAGTGTCTATAATGGCTCCCAGGTGAATTAACCGAGTTGAGGGAGTTAGGTGACCCTTTGCCCAGTTTATAGAGAACCCATGTTGTTGTAGAGACTGCAGGGTAAGAAGAGAATCTGTTTCTATGAGGAGCGGATCCAAGGCACTGCCAAACAACTTTTCACCTGAGAGGGGCACTGAGGCAAGCTTCCACTTGTGCTTGGTGTCAGCTTGTCAATGTCTGAGCCATAGCAGTCGCCATGCTGAGACCTGTGATGCCATGGCTCTGGAAGAAAATTTGACCGCATTGAACGTTGTGTCTGCAGAGAATACTGCTGCGGCAATCAGTTTGGCAATGTCCCGGTGCACCCGAATATTGGAGGTTGGAATGGTTTCCCGCAGATGGTAGAGCCATCTCAATGAAGACCTAGTTAAAAAATGATGCAGCCGTAGCCACTCTTATGGCCCATGCATCTGACTGATGTGCCCAACAAAGAGCTAGTTCTGCCTTCTTGTCTTCTGGCTTAAGCGCTTCCTCTGATTCACTAGGAATAGCGGAGGGGGATGCCAAGGCCACTATTGGATCGTCAACCTCAGGTGTGTTTAGGGAATTAGAAAAATCAGTGGCGAGGTTGTAAAATTTCCTATTGTATCCTGTGGGGGCGGGATACGCTGCTGCGGAAGCCCATTGCTTTTGTACTAAGTCGGAAAACATGTGCGGGACTGGTATTACATCCGCTTCATTAACAGGCTGGGAGAAAATTAAATTCTCTGACTCCTCCTGTGAAACTGCTGGTTGAGAAGAGGGAGCTGTTCTATCAAGGCATGCGGTGTTCTTAGCCTTGAATAAAAGTGACTTGAATAATTGAGGGCGGAACAGTCCTGTGAATGTCGGTTGATTGGGAATAAGGCCCTCGTCATCCAACATGCCCCTCTCCAGTGGATCCACCTCTGACAGGGCTGGGTCAATGTCATGTCCTGACCCTGCCTCGATTTGGTCCATTAGGTCATCTTGGTCACCCTCTTCCTGAAACCCCAGGGGAGGCATATCTGAAAAAAAATAGAAAACTCCCCTTGGGGAGATACCTGAGGGAAATGCTGATCCATCCCACTTAGCAACCACCCCGAGCGAGACACACAATCAGAAGCTGCTGACTGTGTACTGGCCCATACGAATTGTTGTACGCCCACCGCAATACCCTGTCATATTGCTAGTTCCATCCATGCCCTCATCCTGGGGGGGATTTCCTCAGTGAGGGACTCTTCTTGGAGGAGGCCAGCTGCCATTGGAGTAAATGTGGCCCCCCGGGGCCCGATGTGGTGTGGGTGCTGCTGTTGAGGAACCAGGGGGAAGTTGCCTGTAGAGCTGCGCCTGGACAGATCTAGAGGAGGAGGCGGGGGGGCTTGGGGCCTGGGTGGCTCGAGGAGGAGACGGAACTGATGAGGTCTGCTCTGTCTCCCGCATATGCTTTCCCATTTGTTTTTCTATAGCCTGGTGGCACCTACGGGCGTCCCTTTCCTTGGCCTTTGAAGGCCTCTTGGGCACTTTGGACTTGCCAAGGCCCTGGTCATGGCTCTGGAGGGAGAAGACCTTGAGCTGCTGCCGCTTGCCATTGCAACTATAAGTATCTTATATCTATTGATGAATTGTAAATGAGGCTCCAGTATAGGGTGGTTGGACCTGCTCCAGAAAGGGGCAGTGGACCCCTATAAAAGTTTTCGATCCCCCTTATGTGAGGAATTTTTTTTGGTTTTTTTTAAATCTATCTATCTATCTATCTATCTATCTATCTATCTATCTATCTATCATCTATCTATCTATCTATCTATCTATCTATCAATCAATCTTTTTAATAATGATCTAGACGAATTTCTCTGGGCCAATCAATTCCAATTGATTCCAAATTAGTAACACCTATTCAGGCCAGAACTTGATGAGTAACAATGGCAACAGCTGCCCTGCACAGGCGGACCTAGGTCTTGGAGCTCGTTGTTGAGCTGCTGGAATAGTTATGCTGTGAGGGTTGGCCAACAAATCCTGGTCCACTACCCCAAGGATTGGGGGCAGGGATGCCAGTCCCTTGGTCTCCAAGAAGGAAACCAGACAGGAAGAAATCCTCTCACAGTCTCTGTTTTAATGGTGGATGGATGCCACAGGGTCCTTAAAATGGTATTGGCCGCCGCTCGGTGTGGCTGAAATAATCCAGCAGCTATTTCTCACCTGAATTGTTCTGAATAGAGAGGAGAAACTAGGTGGGGAAAGATAAGAAGCATTGATGCCTCCAACCCTCTTAGGGGTTGTACAGGGGAAAAGCCTTGGCCGTCAATGAGCCAAACACGAGGCGTGCTCGCTGTTCAGAAACGGCACTGACAGAAAGATTGGAAAGACAAGGTTTTCACGGTTCAGAGGTCGCCACCTCAATCTGCTCTTGGAGCGCTGCAACCACTCTTCCGAGAGAGAATAACGAGTCCTTACGGCCAGGTGTTAATAAAAAACCGTCAGAGGCTACTGGAACTCCCAGATGACAAGTGGAGCTCCTGAGATATATCTGAATACCAAACCTGAGGTTTGAAATCTGTTATAGCTTCTATTCCGGCCAATGTGGAAAGCTGCCTATTCCTACGAAGGCTGAACTAAAAACTGGGGGATGCTAGGGAGGAGCCCCATGGAGGAGGAGGAGGAGTGTCCTGACAATTAAGCCCAGCCTATCCAAGAGGAGACTGAAGCACCTCCCGCAACTGGATGCTCTGAACAGCTCATTGGAGAAGTACTTCCTTTTTCACATGATGATAGACAGAAGGACAGACAAACAGACCGTGCCATCCGAAATGACTCCACTTGAGAGTTTGGGCATATACCTCAAAGGCACTGCTGAATTAATTGTATACATGTATACAACCTTAAATTAACTATATACATGCACAAGGACGGGGCCGATGATAGAGTTGACTGCAAAATAGTTGTCCCTCTATGGTAGTGAAGCACTCGGGTCGGTGAGCAATGAATAAACCTGAGTCCATTTCAGGTAGTAAAACTAATTGCCAAGCCACAGTTTACTAATAGTTAGAGGATTTTGTTATTACTGAACCCAAATGTTTAGAAATGCTTGAGGAACATACACTAGATAATCTTTATGAAAACAAAAAGATTAATTCAAGAGTGAAGTATATCGACACCAAATGGCTCTATGCAGAGATGTACAAAGACAAGGACCTGTCAGTGTCTATAACTGTGCCATAGAACAAGTGAGATACAATGTACCAATAAAGCCATCACCCTGAGATGGCTTTATTGGCTCACTGGTTCTAGGTGCTTTAAAGCAGCGGTTCTTAGCTCCTAATACTTATTATGCATTATTAGAAAACATACATTAACCCTAACTTTACAAGTGTTTTTGTTTTACTGTCCATTTTCCCCCTTCTGTTCAATCATGTCCAATTCTGGACACAAAAGTTCCTGCATTTTTCCTGGCAAAGTTTTTAAGAATGATTTGCCATTGTCGTCTTCTTTGCATTGAAATGGTATGGACTGATTAGTGATTAAAATATTATCGTATGAGAACTACACTAAAACACTATAACCAATGAATACTTTTAAGTCAAAATTTACCAATCACTGGCAGGACCACGAACTATTTTCTTTGTGTGAAATCCTGTGGTAAACAGAAATCTAGCAGCAAGCTGAACACTTATCATTGTAATTTCTTCTGCTTCAGGCAGTAGATGATCTTGTCCTAAAAAGAAAATATAGAATGTTGTAATTGAGCGTATAAGTACTGAAATCTAAAAAAGTCAGCCTGACTCATAATACTTCTTAAATCAAGCAACTTCAAGTGTTTTTTTCAGCAATACTGCCTGATACTTAAAATATACTTTGTGCATGCATTTGAGTCAGTTTGGACCCCTGGTGACCACCAAATTAGTCCATGCAGTTTTCCTGATTATGTCTTCAAAAATGAACATGGAAGATAATGATCATAAAAAAGATATCCATAGTGCATTGAAAATAAATTTAGTAAACATTTTAAAATTAATCTCAAAGAAAAATGGTAAGATATACTGAAAATATTAAAAATGAAATCTAGGAATCTGAAAAATGTTAAATACTTTCTATTTTTATATAATGTAATTAATTTTCACTAGGAATATCCAAAAACTTACCCGGAGGGGGATTTAGGTAGACACTGTTACATGTCAGTAATTTTTTTACAAATTGAAAATATTCCAGGCTGTACTGCATTCGGTTATGCATGAATTGTACGTTTTGTTTTCGTACACTCCGTTCAATTGCAGATGGCATTTTAATTTGATGTGGTTTAGTGGTAATTGCAAGTTCTGAAATATATTTTATAAGTTCATTGTCTTTCTCTACTGTGTCCATGCGTTCATAAAAAAGAATGTAAGCATTCCACCACCTCTTCTGACGTCTGTAGGACATCCGTTTCATCATATGATCAAATACTTCTCCCATGTATTCTCCACCAAAACACTGATTTTTCATTTCTTCATCATCATCCATTTTGCATTCAGTTACATCACCATCATCAAATTTATACCATCTGTTTTTCTCACCATCTCCTCCATTTCTTTGAATAATGTAAGAGTAATAATGTCCACCACTGGCTTGACCACTGTGCACCAAAACACCCACTAGTCTGTATTTTGTACTTCCAGAATGTTCATTTTCTGATTGTTCATTCTGTATTAGTTGATTTTCAGGATTTACATCATCTCCTTCTAACTTAGCTACTCCTGCCACAGTATAAGGTTCCATATCCAACTCACGTGGAAACTCAAAATAATCATTGAACTTGATTGCACATTCCCTCTCCCAATCATAGTCAAATCTTTTTAGCTGGATGGCAAGAACTGGAGGCAGTTTTTTAATCAGCAAGCGTTTCACTGTATCAACCTGGGAAATAAATACAATTATTTCTATGAATTATTAAAAGCAACAAATTCTAAATAAAACTATAGTCATTTTTCCTGACCAAACTGGTATAATGCACTTTCTGCTCCTATACACACATTTTAAATAACATGATTAAGGAGTGATGGATATCTCTAAATTCATGATAATTAAACTCTTCATAATTAAAAAATGGAGATCTTGGCCATCATTATTCTAAGAAATATTCTAAAATTCTGACTAAAATATGATGAATAGAAGCTCTCAATTCTCTTACAAAATAAAAATCTAAATTGTTCTCTTACTGACCAATGAGAGCTGCTACTGAATTCAAACAGATTTAGAGCAGGCCAAAATTACCTTCTTGTTGCATTTTTCACAGTGATATGCATTTGCACCTTCCAGTAAGTCTCCTTTGACATATTGTTCCAAGGAGTCAAGTAGATTTTGGTGATTTCTTATGTCTACATTCAGTGTTGTAAAAGATTCTTCACATTCATATCTGTAAAGATAGAAAAGTAATTTAATTTTGCTAAATGGATTATTGAATAATCTTTTATTATTAAGCAACATAATTTTATGAATAGAATAAAATGTATACTGAAAACTTAAAATATATTCTTAGGTACTATAGAAAAATTTAGACTGACAACTGCAATTATAAATCAAAAGCTACCCACTGGATAAATGGCAACATTGCATTGTTATTTTCTTTATGTAGAAAGGTTAATAGAAGTTGAAAAATGGTTACATTTACTAATAAATGAATATGGAAGAACAAATAAACCCAAACTGATACAAAAGAGGACAACAAGAAGCTTCCATTTTTATTTTTATTTAGAAACAAGGAAGCTCAAAGACAAACTATTACTGTACACATGGCTTTTCAATATGATTTTATCAGTGGCAGAAAAGAATAGCTGTAAAGGTTTCCTGCCTATATTACCACATAAGATGCATGAACAAATATCAACAAAATCAACCACTGGATCTGGACTAACCCTCAAATGATCAGCAGTATAGAACTCACATGAAAAAGTAAATTCAAGGAATTAAAACATTCCAGTATTTTTATTAAAGTTAGTGTGAAATATTTTTGTGTCACCAGTTTTCAAAACATCATTTAGTATGCTAATACAAGAAGTATATATGTTTTATACAATAATATACAATGGCCTATTAGATAATTAAGCACATACCTATGAGGGCAACCTTGACAGATTTTCTGATCAGCAAAGGATCCTCCCAAAACTTTACTTAACATTGCTGGATGACCTAAGGCTTTTAAAGCTTCATCTAGACTATCCACCAAGGAGTTAAAAAATTCTAAAGCATCATGTTGTTCTCGAAGATTTACAGGTTCACCCCAGAGTCTAGAATAAGAGAGGTTTTTTTAAATAAAATCAGATTTGGGGCAAATAACATTGCATGGAAATAAATTTGTTTACCTCAACTTTAAAAGTTAAAAGATGCATGTTACAGGTATACAACTATCTTCAAATTATATAGAGATTCATTTTCAAGGATGACTAAATTACTGTCACAACCCAAATCAAACTCTTCATTTATGGGATAATGTAGTCCTTAAAATAATTAAGGAGATAATAGGACTTAAAGTGGTACGCCTTGACTTCATCCTTTTTTTCCTTCCTAGAATGCTTCAAGAAAAATGCCAGTGTGTCCCATTCTAGGTGTCAAAGGCTAATGTTTCTAGACGTATTTCAGGAACAGAAGATGGATATTGTGAGAACTCCATTCCTGTTTCTGTAGCTACCTATTTTAAAATATTTCAAAAGAGGAAAATTAAAAGTTTTTTCCATTAAAAACAAAAGAATAAAGCCTTCCTTATCTGACATTCTAAGTTTTTCCCTTTATAGTAATTTTGAAGTGAAAAACAATAAATATGTTAAGTTAAATTGTATGTAAAAAGATACAAACTTAAGATCCAGTCCCTTTTTCAATAATGAACAGAATCTTCATTGTTTGCCTGAAAACATTGTTTTGCATGAAAATCTGAAGTCACATAGGTCACAAATAAGGTAGTTATGGCTAAGTTATCCTCTTTGTTAAGCCTTTAAAAAATGGTCAATTAAAAAAATAGTGGTGTCATTAACTATAGTGCCTGACACAAATTTGCTCATTGCTTATTTGATACCCTTAAAAAGCTGTATCTAGTGAAGCAATTATGTCCAAGTAGGTAAAGTGACCTCTCATCTTGATTACTACATTACAATAAATGATGCACATGTAACACTGCTATTCTGTGAGCTGCATTAGTTCCAGGTATAATTCAAGGTGCTGATTATCATCTTTTTTATGGCTTAGGGCCAGGTTACTTCAGGGACCATCTTTTACCAGTTGTTTCTGCTCATCTGATCTAGCCAAGCAGGATAGGAAGTAAAGATTTGGTTATATCAGGGATCTGGCAGGGATCTGTTTCTTTGTTGTGATTTGGTTTGTTGTTTCTTGTATTCTGATTTTTTATAATGTTTGTTATTGTTTCTATTCTATTTTATTTCTGTTTGCCACCAAGAGTCATTCATTGAGATGGGAAGCCATATAAATTGGATCAACAAATAAATAAAAATACAGCTCAGATATCTTTTATCCTTGAACGTAAGATTGAATCTTTTAAAAAGAAATATAATTGAAAATAATACCTGTGATATTCCAAACAATAGTTTTAAATAAATCAAGTATTATAGGTGATTTATATTGCTCTCATTTTTATTTATCTTTATTTGCAACATATTTTCTTTGTTATATATTCGACAAGACTGATTAACTATAAAATAAAAGCCTGGATTAAATGGAAACAATGTATTCCTAGTATTCAAAATTCAATCTGAAAAATTGCTAGCACCAAGGTAACTGCCAGAATTAATTAGCTTACAGTAAAAACTCCATGTCTATCAGCCTGTATAAACTCCCCATTTGGATATTTTGTTTCCCCATGAACAGGTAGAAAAGACAAGAATTCAGCCACAGTTAGGAAGTTCAAGGGACAAAAATCTTGCCACACTATTTTTTTTGCTTTTCATTAAACTTATAGGCAGAAACTTCATTTCCCACTAAGGGATCTTCCTACTATGATGGAGCCTGCATAATCTAAAGCTTTAGTTCGTGTTTTGTTGTATCAACAAACTACACCAAGATTTTCTCTAAACTACCCAATAAGTTTTTTTTCTTTGAGCAATTTTAGCTTGCTTTCTACATAGGTTAGAAGGTTCACATAAAGCTATTATCAATTTAGAAATCTAATAAACTCTCTTAATGATTTATCAAGTCATGCTGCTTGTAACATATCATAGAAGACATTTTAACAGAAGTTAATTTCCCATTTACCTGAACTGTTTCCAAAATCCTCTTGGTACATAGTATTGTAATCTAGATGCTGCTAAGTGGCCAAATATGACCTGGAGATGTCTTAATACACCTATGTTGTACTCTTTTCTGTCTTCTGTTTTATTTAAAGTTGGTTTATCTTCATATGGATGGGGATAGCCAAACACTTCATCTCGTGGGTCAACATTGCTCTTAAAAAAGAATCATATATGTATACATGAGGACAACTGCACAGTACAGTTTGGTAGCTGGACTTATAATGAACTATCCTTGTGTCACAGGATGATGGAGCTGATGCTCTAGGGCAGGGATGTCAAACTCAACGCCTGCAGGCCAGTTGCGGTGCATGGGGTGCTTAGATCTGGTCTACAGGGCTGGCCCTGGAAACAGCAAAGGACTGGCCCGTGGTGCCTCTGCCAGTGAAAATTCAGGAGGGCCTCACGTTGCTCTCGCGAGCTCCATTTGTGTTGGCAGACGGCTGCAGGAAGATCCCCCAGCCCCCCCAGGTCACCACAGGTGCCCCCGAAACTAGTGATGTCAAGCTGGCCACACATCTGGGGCCCCCAAGGTCAAACACAACGCTGATGCGGCCCTCAATGAAATCAAGTTTGACACCCCTCCTCTAGGGACAACTGTCTTTCCTGATGAAAGGGGAATGCTAAAACAATTTTTGCATTCCTTGCAGAGATGTTTGCTTGTCAATCACATGAATAGACTTCAGAAAATATTATCATCAGTAATATCATTACTACTATCATAATATTTATGTGGTTTGTCGCAGTCAGCCAAATGTTCAGATGAATTTGGCATTTTTGTCCACCTATTGAGTCCTTCCCATGAACTTGGAATAGGCAGATGTGGACGTTTGATGGTGTTACACATACTGTTGCAGAATGTAAGCTGTTCCAAGAAAAGCTGCCTTTTACAATTGAAATTTGTCAATGCCAGTGGTGTTCAAGTGGTGCTTCAGTTTTGGTATTGCACCCAAGACACCTCTTATTATTGATACTTCTTTGCTTTCTTTTACCACAGTTGTTCTATTCCGTCATCACCATTATCATTTCCGCCCACTTTTAAAAAACATATTTGGTCAATTCAGGGTGGGGATTATAATTAATGCTCATCTCTCCTATTTTCCCCACGATAATCCTGTGAAATGGGTTGGGCTGAGAGAGAGTGACTGGCCGAAAGTCACCCAGCTGGATTTTCATGTCTAAGGGAAGCCTAGAACTTAAATTTCCTGGTTTCTAAATCAGCACCTTAACTACTACATCAAACTGCTGATCTGTGTTTGTTTACCAATTTACCAATTAACCATAAACATTTTAAAAATGATAAATTTTTAAAACATAAATCAAACTTTCCCTTCTTCTTTGTAAGCAATTTTCTCCCTTTTCTTTGGAAGGACCTATCAACTCCATCATCCAGTGATCAGTCATCATTAATCTAACCATACGGGTCCATCCACTGTTTTGGGTAGATAAATCAACACAGCTGACATTACACAAATATATAACCACTGTATTCCTCCAAAAAGGAGACTACAACTTTGTGACAGCACTCTTTTGAAACACTGTGTAATCTAATGGTGTAACTGATGAGTCAATTTGTTTATCTTGAATGGGCTAATGAATTTTGAATGACTGAAAGGTAGACATAATATAAGTGCTAATCAGTGAAATCTCTACTCTTAATACTAGTCCTTACCAAATTAATATTGATTCTTTTAGCTCAGAGTTTAAAGAGATGTATTCTCTTTATCCAAGGGATAATGTGATACCTACTTGACATAGCTCCTAGCTTGTACCATGATGATGGGTTGCTCACAGGAGCATTAACCCTTCATCGATTGAATAACTTGAGATTATAATCCTATTGTTTTATGGCTATTATTTTGTTTTTGTCCTGTTATAGCTTATACGACTAATGCAAACATATTAAGTTATTGAAAACAGCCTGATCCCATGAGTAATTATTTATGTTTCATATACAGGATAAAACAAATAAAATTTATTTGATTTAACCATTCTTGGGGATGGATGGGTGAACAGACATTGTGGACATAACGACAATGCAACCCCTTTCTTGTGAATCTATACAGATATGTTCAGAAAAGAAATATTGCAATCTAAGTTGTATTAAGTCAACATGTGTACATTATCTTTGGATTCTATGCTTATGGAAACAGTATGTGCCATACTGGATGTATAAGGCACATTCCTCACTTTGTCTGTCTTATCAAGTTGATGCACTGAAATAATTTATTCAGGCTATCTTGTTTCAATAGTCTTTAAAATAAGTCATCCAAAATTCTGTAACTTGAAAGAGAAATGTAATTTTTTAATCCAACAAAGTTAGCACTTTCCTGAAATTGCCCCATATAACAGCTCTACTACTGTAATTTGCAAATAGGCAATATTTTTTGCAGACAATAATAACCTCAGACAGAATGCAGATCAGAATACAATGAGAAGTACTGAGGTTCAGACTCATTTGCTAAACTATTATTTGCTAAAATATTGATCCCTGAAATCAAGATCAAACAGCTGACTGGTTTGAAATATAAGTAGGGTTTGCCACAAACTGTAATTAAACTTCTCCTTTCAAGCAAAAACGTGGGAGTGGGATGGCAAGGGTTCATAGCTCATCAGTGTACATTCTCTTAACTACAGGTGAAACTCGAAAAATTAGAATATCATGCAAAAGTTCATTTATTTCAGTAATGCAACTTAAAAGGTGAAACTAATATATGAGATAGACTCATTACATGCAAAGCAAGATAGTTCAAGCCATGATTTGTCATAATTGTGATGATTATGGCTTACAGCTCATGAAAACCCAAAATCCACAATCTCAGAAAATTAGAATATTACATACAATCAATAAAACAAGGATTTGTTTTAGAACAATATCGGACCTCTGAAAAGTATAAGTACTCAGTACTTGGCTTGGGCCCCTTTTTCAGCAAGTACTGCCTCAATGTGGCATGGCATGGAAGCTATCAGCCTGTGCCACTGCTGAGGTGTTATGGAAGACCAGGATGCTTCAATAGTGGCCTTCAGCTCTGCTGCATTGTTCGGTCTCATGCCTCTCATCTTTCTCTTGGCAATGACCCATAGATTCTGTATGGGGTTCAGGTCAGGTGAGTTTGCTGGCCAATCAAGCACAGTAATCCCACGGTCATTGAACCAGGTTTTGGTGCTTTTGGCAGGGTGGGCAGGTGCCAAGTCCTGCTGCAAAAAGGAAGTCAGCATCCCCATAAAGCTCGTCTGCGGAAGGAAGCATGAAGTGCTCCAAAATCTCCTGGTAGACGGCTGCGTTGACCCTGGACTTAATGAAGCACAATGGACCAACACCAGCAGATGACATGGCTCCCCAAATCAACACAGACTGTGGAAACTTTACACTGGACTTTAAGCATCTTGCAGTATGTGCCTCTCCATTCTTCCTCCAGACTCTGGGTCCTTGGTTTCCAAATGAGATACAAAAGCTGCTCTCATCAGAAAAGAGGACTTTGGGACTTCCGATTTGAGCTTCGGTGACAGACCGAAACCTTGTTTCTGTGAGGCTTCAATCCGTGCTCGCCACTGGAGTGCCCCGAGCCGGCTGGGTTCGGGGCTAAGCCACCCTGTAGAGGTGGTGAAGAAGGGGGAGACTGCCTGCAGGGTTGAGGAGAGCCGCATCTCTCCTCCCCAGCTGGCCATTACTCCCTTTCCCGAAGGCGGTTGCAACGGTGGTCAGAAATGGCCACCACAAAGAAGAACTCGACCGGAAAAGAATGTGCAGGAGGAAGATAAGAAGAGAAAGTTTTGGTTGACCGGGTCAAACAGCAAAAGCAACAAATAAGGTACCCTGGAATTGAAACTATTAAAAAAAAACAATAAAATTGCTCCCTAAGAAGATTTTTAAGCTGCGAAGGAGAGAGAAAAGGGAAAAGATCTGGGGTTTTTTTCTCCTTTTCCTATACTAACAGCTAAGAGACTAAAGCAAGAAATCGGAAAAAAATCCACTTTGACATTAATACGCATTTAATGCTGAAAATAAAAAGTCAAAGGGATAACAAAGATTTCTGGATAATCAAAAGCTTTTGAAAACAGGAAATGAGAGAGGAAGAATAAAAGGGCGGGATCTGGAAGGGAGGAGACTGCCTGGAATTAAAAAAGAACTTATAGCAAAATCTCAACAAGACTTCCAAAAGATACATTCTAACTGAAATATTGCAACAAAAACCCCAGGAAGAGAAAGTCAAAAAAGAAATAAGAAGATATAACTTGGGACTATTTGGATTACTTGATGATTTCTGGATTTTTGGTTATTGTATTTGAATGACTAAAATCAATCGGGTGGTTGTTTAAAACTGTTTAAAATGGCTCCACTTTTAGAAGAACTGAAAACGGAACTTAAAAAGTACAAAGAAGATGCACAAGGAGGGAGAGGTTCTTTTGGCTTCGTATTTCAGTTTTTAGAAATGGAGATTTGGAATTATGAGAAACAACAAGAAATACCTGCAGAACAAGAAGATTGTGACAAAGAAGAAGCCATTTTTAATGAACAAGTAATCTTAGGTGGGGGAAAAAGAGGAAAGGGGGGAAAGAGAATGGAAAGTTTAAGATTGGGAAAAACAACTGCCCCCCCAAAAAGAGTGAAAAATAAGTATAAAATCAGAAAGCAACAGAAGAGGGAAATGCAGAAGAGAGAATCAGAAGTAGAGAGACAAGGGGGTAAAAAGGAAAGGGAGAAGTAGAGAGGGAAGAAAGAAAGGAAAAGACGTTATAAAGGACAGAAATAAAATATAGAGAAACGGGGCCAATTCAGAGATAATGGGTGAAAATTTAATGGAAAAAGGGATTCTGCAAAGGTACATAAGATAGTATTGTTAAATTAGAAACAGAAATAATTTTAGAAAATAGGAAACGGTGTATGATTAAAATGTTTGATAAAATAGCTATCGTAATTCAGTGGAATGCTTGTCAATAAATAAATGTAACAAAATGAATATTTAATGATTTACAAAACATATGTGAAGAGAAATAAGGGAAAAATTAATTATAGAGATTATATGTGTCTTTAAGGAAGTATGATATTTAATTGAAAAGAAATGTTAAAGATGTTAAGATTTTAATGATTATTGATAGAACTGAATTGGAATAGAATGAGGGTTTATAATTACATATATTTATAATCCTTTTTAAAAAAAGAATATAGTGTGTATTATAAGAATGTACCAAGCAGAATTCGATTGGAAGTTATGTATTATGTATTATATTGAAGATCATAACCTTAAGGTATATATTGAAATTTAAATAAGAGTTGAATGGATGTAATTAAAAGATATAAAGGTGTCATACTCCAATTAGTAACTACAGGAGAAAATTTGTTTAATGAGAAAAGATAATATGAAATTGAAACAGAACAGACAAAAGTATAAATATAATGATTTGAATTGAGATGAGATAATCAAAATAAAATTGAGAAAATTAAAAGAGGGGAAAAACTATATAGAAAATGTAAAATAGTATAAGATATGGAATAGAACACAAAAAGGAGCATGAAATTGAGTTTTGTGTCTGTATAAAGAAGTTCAACCAGGACCATGCTATTTTCAAAAAAGATATTTTACTTGTATTTTGTATGTGTGAAAACCCAAATAAAATTTTATTTAAAAAAAATAGAGGACTTTGGACCACTGAGCAACAGACCAGGTCTGTTTTTCTTTAGCCCAGGTAAGACGCTTCTGACATTGTTTGTTGTTCAGAAGTGGCTTGACAAGAGGAATATGACATTTGAAGCCCATGTCCAGGATTCGTCTATGTGTGGTGGCTCTTGATGTACTGACTCCAGTCTCAGTCCACTTCTTGTGAAAGTCCCCAATACTTTTGAATGGCCTTTTCCTGACCATCTTCTCTAGGCTGCGGTCATCCCTGCTGCTTGTGCACCTTTTTCTTCCACACTTTTCCCTTCCTCATAACTTTCTATTAATGTGCTTTGACACAGAACTTTGGGAACATCCAACTTGTTTTGCAATCACCTTTTGAGGCTTTCCCTCCTTATGGAGGGTGTCAATGATGGTTTTCTGCACAACTATCAGGTCAGCGGTCTTTCCCATGATTGTGATTCCTACTGAATCAGACTGAGAGACCATTTAAAGGCTCAGGAACCCTTTGCAAGTGTTATGGCTTAATTAGCTGATTAGAGTGGGACACTTTGAGCCTAGAATATTGAACCTTTTCACAATATTCTAATTTTCTGAGATTGTGGATTTGGGGTTTTCATGAGCTGTAAGCCATAATCATCTCAATTATGACACATCACGGTTTGAACTATCTTGCTTTGCATGTAATGAGTCTATCTCATATATTAAGTTCACTTTTTAAGTTGCATTATTGAAATAAATGAACTTTTGCACGATATTCTAATTTTTCGAGTTTCACCTGTATGTCTTGTTATATTTTTCCATGACCAAAATTATGCTCCTCCATCACTCCAGTGCTTTCCCTTTTTTATCTTTTTTTATAATCAGATTTACATCCATAAATGTGTTGTGTCCATACTGTATTGAATGCCATTCAATAATATCATATTTTGAAACATTAATGTAGCTTACAATTTGGGAAATGCTTGCTCAAAGACTGTAAAAGAAAATTTATAGATACTGTATTATTCAAGACATCAAATTTAAAAAGTCACTGTTTGGTAAAGAGAGAACATTGAAAGTATTTTAAAGAGCAGATAAATGGTTGAGGATAATGAGTTATAAGAAAAGTTTAAACAGGCCACATTTAATGTATATGAGAAAGCGAGAAAACAACATCAAATTTGTGTAACACAGAAGAGTATCTGCTTTTAAAATTGCTGATATTACTAAGAACTAACATAAAAGCATAGAATGTGGCTTCTATATGCTTTTTAAACTGTTGGTAAATTGTTAATCATTTTTAAACTTATTGCTAAACGCGCATATATACAGTCATATACTAAGCAAAACACAATATTACCTCATCTTGTTTCTCATCTCCAGACACGTCATCATCTACATCACTGCCTGTTCCATCAATTGCAAGAATTCCATTCCTAATGGCAGGAATCATATATAGTTGCTGAATGACAGAATTCATGTAACAAGTGGCTCCAGCATTTTTAAGCCCTACAAATCCCTTTGGTGGTCGTGGTCCAACAGGTGGCAGATATTCCCATTCTGTTAATGCTTCACACGCTAGGACAAATTAAACATAATAGATCATTAGTGTCAGATTCGTGTATCTGTCATTTCTTCAGTGGAAGAAGAAAGGGGGGGGGAAGCTGATAAAGAAATCCTTTCTTGATGTAACCTGAATATATTTAATCTTATATCGAATTTGTATAACCCACACATGATAACGATGGAGGGAGAAAAGCCAGATGGCCAGAACTATCACCTCTGAGAGGCACAACCAGGAGATGAGAAGGTCATAAAAATTCCACAGTGAGATTGTACTTTGGAAATCTCTTGAATAGTTCGTTCTAAAAGGGGGGTAGGGGGGAAATTAGGTATGCCCTGGGAAACTGTGAAAAGATCGTTCCTTACAAGAGGGGTGGGGAGGAATTAACATACCGGCTTTTGTTTCACTAAATACACATCGAGATAAGGGGAGGGGTTCTAAACTCCCTTATGTATCCCTGTATGACACTGCTTTGAACTCCTACAGGAATTGTCTCATCTCAATAAAGAATTCCTTTGTGATACATTTGGATACATTTTCAGAAGTTCATTCTAGTTGAGTGAATGGGAAAAGTTCTGTAGCCTGACAATTAGCAGCTTATAACTCAAAATATACTAGTAGGCCAATTGCTAGCGCTCAAAACTGTATTCATAAAATAAGTTTATTTCAAATACAATTCCATTTTACATTTGCATTTTACATGAAAATGTGTAAATTAGGAATAACATTCCTCAGCATCTTGTTTTCCAAGTACAAATAGGCAAAACAAAATCTACAGTCAAATGAAGCACCAAACAATATAGTAAGCCCCCTTTAAATAATTTATCTGCAAGTTATTTTAAGATAACTTGCAAAATTGCTAATTTGTAAGACAATGGATTAGTTTGCCAAAACTGAACAAAGACTTGTGACAGGATCCCAAAATTAATGTTTCTAGGTTCCTCAAGCAAGGAGAATTAATAATACTTTGATGTTTCCTTTTCTAACTGCAATTATTCAAATCATTTCAACCGGTCACCAAGAGTCTTCGAAGAAACTCTAATATAACAATTTAGAACTGAAGCCTCTAAGAATACAGTACCTTCCAGCCCTAACCAGATTTAATCTCTACTACTTTTAGAAAGTATGATTATACTACCTAGCAGTCATTTTCGAGAAAAAAGGTTAGTTCTGGATTTAAGCAAGAAACAGCATATTTTCTTTCTCATTCAACACCAGCAATCTTCTGTATAAATTTTTAAAATGCTCAAAGACTACAATCCAGAGAAATGGGATTAATATACTACCAACCCAGCATTTTCCCCAAATAAATGATGAAAATACATAAAAATATATGAAGTTGCCCACATTAAAATTCATAGAAAAATATTAAAATGTGAAATAGTACATACTTGTTATTGCAGTGCCTATATAGTACATTTCAGTCAAAGTGTCTACTATTTGTTTGAGGTTACGGACACAGCCCACTGCTAAGGCTACTAACAGCTCAAATCCAGCATTAATAGTAGCCGGGGAACTACAGACAGGTATTGCCTGCTCAGCAGGTAATTCTCCGTTTCTCATGTATTGCAAGTAAACATTCGATGCAGGAAAGATGAAATCATCTATTAATTCCTGAAAAATAGTAAATGAACTATCTGTTATTAATTTAGGAACTATCCAGATCAGAAGAAAAGAAACATCATTTAAGTGTCAGACTGCCTTAGATTCTTAGAGAGGATTACTTACCTGAAAGAAAGCAAGAAAACCTAAATTCCATTACTATTATGTAATCATAATGAATCGTTCATAAGACTGTGGATTATTTAAAAATATATATGAAAAATGATGGTGTTAATAAACAGTTTATCAAACCTATTTAGCCACAGCTGAGAGGCCAGGTAATAACAAGTTATTTGAATAAAGCAGGGGTGGCCAACCTTTTGGACCTCAGGGACCACCAAACTCATAATTTTAAATCCCAGGGACCATTAACTGGTTCTATGGATGTGGCCTAATTTATGGGTGTGGCTTGGTGGTCATGTGACTGGCTGGGCATGGCTTGTATGTAAATATTATAAATATTTATATAAATATTGAATTTTTTATAAAAAAGAGCAACTTTTAACCAAAATCAAGCAAAGCAGGCAGGCAGATTGAGTTGCTCACAGAATTATTCAGTGATCTATCTGCCATCGGCTAGCTCAGTCTCTCAAATTTGCTTGCTGTGAGTTTGTACTGAATAATAAAACCTTCAGTCCTAAGGGAGGTTCGGCTGTGCTTAAAAGCAGAGTTGAAGATCTAAAGACTAGATAGAAAGCAAGAAATCCAAACATTTCCTGCTTCCTAGCTAATCTAAATCTCCCGGCACAGCAGATGGTTGGAAAAAGGAAAAATAGCAATTTAGCAGGCAAGTTTGCTGGGTAAGGAGTGAGTGGGCGGGGAGGGTTCCTGCGGGCCATGTGGGCGGTGCAGCCTTGTGTTTCTGCTCAGCCTGGATTAATTGCTTTGGGGGGGGTGCTCTGGGGGTGAGATTTCTCTGAGGCCCATCAAAATTTTCTCATGCCCCACCAGTGGGCTGTGGCCCACCAGTTGGCAACCGCTGGAAAAAAGGATTTCAAGGCAGGGAGATTTGCCTTAATTTTCAGAGCAAGGACTTATTTGCCCTTAATTTGATAACAGATTTCTTGTCTCATTCACATTTCAGTTAGGATTCTAGCATGCTTAAGATGAAATGATTTTGTATGGTGATAATGTATGGTACATCATGTTACATTTACCTCAGTTACATAAAGGATTCTTTATTCAATGACTTACTTCATTTAGAACTTTATAAAAATTGAGAAAGGATAAAAGTTTTTCCTTTTCTTCTCTCAACAGAAATTTTGCTGTGATTTAAATATAGATCTACATATTTTGAAAATTGCAACATTCAATTAATTTAAAATGTCATGTTTTTTGTAAACATGCCAAAATACATTATAAATTTGTATATTTTTCACTTTGCTACTAAAATTTTTTAGAACATTTTGTACAGCAATAGCTTACTTTGATAAGATTAGCACCACCTTTTTCACAACCAATGTGGTATTTCTTTTCAGGAGTTTGGAATGCCAACAATTCTTTGGTAATTCCAAGATGACCTTCTAGAATAGTTTCCTCTACACCTGTTTCTCCTGTCCTTTTCACTTCATCCTAAGGAAGGAGAATATTCAGACACATGAGTTTTCAAACATTTTTAGGGAACACATATCAGTTAACTTACTATAATTATTCCATTTTTTAATTTTACGTATTTGATTCCAAGGCAATTAACACTTAAATTTAAAACAAATTACAAGTGGTGATAAAATAACAGAAAAAAAAACTTACCCTGATCTTTTTAAGCCAGTCAATTTCATTATTAAGCAGAACTTCAGCATTGGGCACATTAATATTACTATTATAAGCATAATTTAGAAGATGTCTTAACAGAGTAAAGTAATCTCCTGAATGTTTAGCACGTTCTCGTGCAGTAGTCTGAAAGAAAATATCAATATAGTTGAAAATATACTTTAATTGTCACAATACAGAATATTTCTTTTTTTAAAAAAAAATTATTTGGGTTTTCACAAAAACAAAATACAAATAAAACATCTTTTTTGAAAAGATGGTCCCAGGTTATCACTTCTTCATACAGACACAAAACTCAATTTCATGCTCATTTTTATATTTTGTTCCATATCTTATTACCATTTTATATTTTCTACATAGTTTTTTCCCCGTCTTCTAATTTTCTCAACTTTGTTTTAATTATCTCAATTCAAATCATTATATTTATACTTTTGCCTGTCCTGTTACAATTTCACATTATCTTTTCTTATTAAGCAAATTTTTCCCTGTAGTTACCAATTAGAGTATGACACCTTTATATCCTTTAATTTTATCCATTCAAGCTCTTATTTAAGCTTCAATGTATAGCTTTAAGATTATAGCATTCAATATAATACATAACTTCCAATCGATTTCTGCTTGGTACATTCTTAAAATAGACACTATATTCTTAAAAAGATATATATGTGTGTGTGTGTGTGTGTGTGTGTGTGTGTGTGTGTGTGTGTGTGTAAAAAACACATTCCATTCCAATTCAATTCTAACATTAATATGCATTAAAATCTCAACATCTTTAACATTTCTTTTCAACTGAATATCATACTTCCTTGGGAACACTTATAAACTTTCCATAGTTAATTCTTCCCCCCCCCCATATTTCTCACTTATATTTTTATAAATCATTACTAATAATTAAAAATGTTCCCTTTTAATTCTCTCAATCATTTTAATTCATTTATTTATTAACAAACATCCCATTGTATTACAATAAATATTTTATCCATCATCATATTTTCTAAAGTTATTTCTATGTGTAATATAACAAAGCTATCTTATGTACCTTTGCAGAATCCCTTTTACAATTAAATTTTCACCCATTATCTCTAACAAACTTATGGCTACAATCCTTATATCTTTTCCCTGTTTCTCCATTTCTTGTTTCTGTCTTTTACAACTTCTTTTCCTTGCCTTCTTCCCCCTCTTCTTCTCCCTCCCCTTTTTACCCCCTCGCCTCTCTACTTCTAACTCTCTCATCTGTAATCCCCTCTTCTGTTGCTTTCTATTATATTTATCTTTCAAATTGTTCTTCTTTTTGGTTGCCTTTTCTAATCTTAAACCTTTCACTCTCTTTCCCCCCTTTTCTTTTTTCCCCCCACTTAAAATTATTTGATCATTAAAGATGGCTTCTTCTTTGTCCGAATCTTCTTGTTCTGCAAGCATTTCTTGTTGCTTCTCATAGTTCCAGATCTCCATTTCTAAGAATTGAAACACGAAGCCAAAAGAACTTCTCCCTTCTTGTGCGTCTTCTTTCCATTTTTAAAGTTCCATTTTCAGTTCTTCTAAGAGTGATACCATTTTAAAAACTTTTAAACAACCACCCAGTTAACTTTAGTCATCTAGATGCAAGAACCAAAAATCACCAAGTAATCCAAATAATACAAGGCTGTTTCTTTCTGCTTCTTTTTTCCACTTTCTCTTCCTGGGGTTCTATTATTTTGTTACCAAGTTTCCATTAAAATGTATCTTTGACGAATCTTGTTAACATTTCACTGTAAGTTCCTTTTAATTACAGTTCCATTCCTTAATTCCAGGCAGCTTTCTCCATTTTTCCAGATCCTGCCCTTCTTTTTTTTCTCCTTTCCAGCTTTTAAAAACTTTTAAATGTCCAGAAATCTTTATTATCCCTTTGACTTTTATTTTCAGCTTAGATGCCTATTAATGTCAAAGTGGATTTTTTTTTCAGTTTCTTGCTTAACTCTCTTAGCTGTCAGTATAAGAAAGGGAAGAAAAAAAAAACCTAATCCTTTCCCTTCTCTCTCTCCTTCGCAGCTTCAAAATCTTCTTTGGGAACAATGTTATTAAGTTTAAATTCCAGGGTACCTTATTTGTTGCTTTTGCTGTTTTGACCTGGTCAACCAAAACTTTCTCTTCTTATCTTCCTCCTGCACATTCTTCTTCTTTGTGGTGGCCATTTCTGACCACCGCTACAACCGCCTTCGGGAAAGGGAGTAATGGCTAGCTGGGGAGGAGAGATGCGGCTCTCCTCAACCCTGCAGGCAGTCTCCCCCCTCTTCACCACCCCTATGGGGTGGCTTAGCCCCAAAACCAGCCGGCTCGGGGCGCTCCAGCGGCGAGCACGGATCGAAGCCTCGGAGAGACGAGGTTTCGGTCTGTCACCGAAGAAGCTCAAACCGGAAGTCTCACAATACAGAATATTTCTTAAAGTTTATATTTAATTCAAACATCCTGATAAGCAAGATTCCATTAAACCAGCCTACTCTCAAAAGTGTACACATACATAATACACATATACATATGCTATATACACATGCTATATCATGAAACAGTTTATGCTGTTAGAAATATTGTATTTTCAATTTTTTCTTCTACAACCAAATACTTTCCATCATATTCTAGATAGTTTTCAAATGTATCCTAACTCTTTGGAAATATTCCTTAGCATGTGATGCAGGAATATCTTGGTACATGAAAAAAGATAGTTGTATAATTTCTAGATGTGACCTAAGATTCCAATTCAAGCACATTTCATGTTCTTACAAATATCTTGATTCATTGCTTTAAATAATGGAAGTAGTTCCTTATGACTGTGCAATCCACCAGAGCTCAGTAAAACCATTATTTGAAAAACAGATCACATGTATTCAACAAGCTTCTTTACCAGTACTTATTAGTAAAATAACCACTGGTAAAAGTACCATTTGTTACCAAATCATACTTCTAGGCCATTGTTCCTCTCTATTTTGCGTAGGTCAGATGACCCCTGCAACATTAAGTGACATTATTGTATTTTATAAAGACCATTGATAAATAACTGCCTCATTTAGCAATTGTTCAACAGTGATGAAAAATGACTTTATGATCAAATCCTTGTATGTACAAACTTTGCATATGTGTAAAGCAAAGGAAAGCTGAAGATAATATGCAGAAGTAAATTTCAGTTAGCAATTACTTCTCTTAATGACCAAGTTACGGGTCCCAATTTAGTCACTAAATGAGGACTATCTCTAGGAGTTTGAGGTCCTTCAATATGTTTAATCTAGACTAAAGTGGGGGAACATGATTTTTTTTAGCTACATGACATCAACCATCATGTAGACGGTAGGGCAGAATTAATTATTCAGAGTTCTACAGAACAGTAAAAGAAAAATTGGATTTTAATTAAATGAAGATTTCAGCTGGACCTCAGGAAATTGTTCTAATGGTAAGAGCTGTTCAGCAGTAGAACAAATTATTTCAGGAGGTAAACATCTGATAGAAATGTTGTAGTAGATTCCTGCACTAAACAGGATATGGAAATAGTGTAATTCCAAGGTCTCACCAACCTTTATATCTTATGATTCCTTGAGTCCTAACCATCATTTGCAATATATAAAATATGGTGGAGTTTAGTAACATTTGGAGTACAAGAAATGCTCTGCTCTGTTATATGCTCTAGATAATGCTTGCTGATGTTAGGAAAGCAAATTTAAATTTAAATTTTTAAAAACAACAGCGCAAAAGATGATGGTAGTTTGTAATTACTTAAAAAACTGTTAATTTTAGAATAGTTTTTTCTATTATTTATGTGAATCAATTCTAAAAATCACAGCCTCAGCTTTTAATACAAATGGATATAACGAAGCAGTCAAAATGCTTACTAGTAATTACTAGTAATACAGTAATTTTAGGATTTTATTTTCAGCAGTTGTATTTTATGTTCTACTTATTTTATATTAATATTGCTGTCAACCCTGAAGCTGGCCTGACCAAAGCCATTTTGACCGCTTCAGTGTTGCCACACTGAAGCTGAAGGATAGGGAGGTGGGATCTGAGATAGAGGGGTCTTGTAGCCAAAACATTTTTCTTGGCAACCAAGGAAATTCTCACACCTGGCTGGAGGAAGGTGAAGTGATGTTACCTGGTTGTCAGACTGCACCATAATTGGACAATGTGACTGATAGAAAATATTTTACTTTTAATTAGGTGAAAACTGCAAAAGTGACAATGAGAGCGAGGACGACTAGATGGTAAGTAAAGCCATCAGTCCGTTTGCTATCAAATCAAGATTAGTGGTGCCCAAGACAGGAGCCCAGGGAGAGGCCATCATACACACGGGCTGCACCTACTGCCTGATCAGACTCCCCCTCTGCCAGAAGCTAGGCATCCACATGAAACCCCTAGCCAGCCCCTATACTTTGAGCAGGTTGATGAGTCACTAATTGGGGGAGCCCCCGCAGCTCTGATCACCAAACCTGTTCATCTGGTTTGTGGTGGTGCCAAAAATGATTGGGACAATCATCCTGGGACTGGTCTAGCTAGACAAATGAGGTTCGACTATCTCTTGGGAAGACTGCTACTGAAAACTAAAGCTGGGATGAGGCCCCCTGGGGAAGAAATAGTCAAGCTGCTAGAAGGTGAAAAAGCAGCTGCAGCAGTGGAGGAACCACTGGGGAGCACTCAGGTCCCCAGAGAGTACTGGGAACTTGCAGAAGTTTTTAGTGAGGAAGAATGCAATGCCCTCCAGCCTCATCGCCTCACAGACTGTGCCACAGAGTTTGTGCCAGGGGCCAAACTACGCAAACCAAAGATGTACTCCATGACTTGAAAGGAGATGACCGGGAATACATCGACACTAACCTGGTCCGAGGATTTATACAACCTGCAAAATCCAGAATAGCTGGCCCAGTCCTCTTTAAGAATATGGGTCAATGAGATTATGTGTTGGATTTTAGAGGAATTAACAGAGTGTTAATTGAAAACATTTACCCACTGCCCCTCATTAAGGATATGCTAGCTCACCTAGCAAAGGAGAAGATATTCACCAAACTAAATTTGTGGGAGGCTTATTATAGAGTGCAGATAAAAGAAAGCAGTGAGCAGAAGACTGCCTTTAACTGCTCTCTAGGCAGCTTCCAATTTAAGGTGATGTCCTTCGGATTACAAGGCTCCCCCACTGTCTTCATGCAACTAATAAACAAAGTGTTGCATGAACATCTGCATAAAGAAGTTCTTGTGTACTTGGGCGACATTCTCATCTTCAATGAAACCCTAGAAGAGCATGTCAAACTGGTGTGCCAAGTCCTGAAAAAACTCCTTGCAGCTAAACTATACACAAAACTGTCAAAATGTGAATTCCGTAAGTTGAGCCCGGACTACCTGGGCTACAGAGTGTCAAATAAGGGAATTGAGATGGACCCAGGTAAAGCTAGAGGGGTTCTAGATTGGCAACCCCCACACACTCAAAAACAGCTACAAAGCTTCTTGGGGTATGCCACCTTCTACCAACAATTCATCCCCTCTTTTGCAGAGATTGCTCTACCTATCAATAAACTGTTAAAAATGGGAGGGGGGGGGGCCTCCGCAGCAGCCATGCCCAGGCCAACCCCTAAATTGGACGTTAAAATGTCAGCAGGCTTTTGAAGAGCTGAAAGCCCTGCTTGCCAAAGAGCCAACCCTCAAGCACCCCAACCCAGAACAGCCTTTTATTGTTCAAGCAGATGTCAGTGACGTACCCATTGTGGCCATCCTCCTCCAACGAAATGCCTATGGAAACTTGCAACCCTGCGCTTCCACCTCCAAAAAATTTACAGAGACTGAGAGGTGGGCTGTGTGGGAAAAGGAAGCCTATGCAGTTCGTTGGGCCCTGTTAAACTGGAGATACTTCCTCAAGGGCAGTCCATCCCATTCCCATTTGAATGTGGACTGGCCATAAAAACCTGGAGGTGCTGAAAACCCCTGCAGACTTTCCCCCAAGCAAGTCCACTGGGCGCAATACTTCAAATGATTCAACTTCAAGCTCAAGTACATCCCTGGAGGGAAAAAGCTCATAGCAGATGCCCTGTCATGTAAACCGCAATACAACAGCAAACGTGGTGGTCCATGCCATGATCCCCCCTCCTCAGCCTGCCTTGCAAGCCATGACCTGTGGCCAAGACAGGCAACACAGAGCTACAGGTGGGGACGGGGTGACCCAAAGACTAAGAAACAAACTGCCAGCAGTTCCGTGGTACAGGGAAAATAAGGAGAACTGACCCCAAAAGATGGACTAGCCTTGAAAGGCTTGAAATTGTACATCCCCACAAGCCTATGGCTCCAAGTTCTTCAGCAAAGCCACGACTCCAAACAGGGAGGGCATTTTAGCTACTTAAAGACCTTAAACTGGGCTCAAAGGCAGTTTTGGTGGCCGAAGATGAAAAAGGACGTTGAGGACTATCTCAAGAGTTGTGTCACCTGTGCAGCCATGAAGAAAAGGCCAGGCAACTCCCCCAGGGCTATTGCAGCAAGTGGCGGACCCCTCCAGGCCTTGGGAGGAAATTGTCATGAACTTTATTGTAGATATACCTGAAAGCGGGGGTAATACGATCATTGCAATCTATTCTCAAAGCTCCTATTTATTAAATCAATCTATAGGTTGCATGGTGTTTTTAGCAAGATCATTTCTGACGGGGGGTGAGTGGGTCCAATTTACTGCTAAGTTCTGGAGGGAATTTGTTAGGTCCATTGAGTCCTTACAGGGACTTAGTGCAGCTTTTCATCTGAGTACCAATGGGATGGCAGAATTCGGCAGAATGAACTAACGCCATGACAGAATAATATTTAAGTGCTATGTCAACTATCAGCAGTCCAACTGGGCAGAGCTGCTGCCATTCGCTAAGGTGGCATACAATAATGCCATTCATAGTAGCACTGACATGACCCCTTTCCAGATCACCAGCAGCACGGAATTTGTTCTCATGCCTGAACTCCCCAGGGAGCCTCCCTCATCCAAGTCATTAAATGAATGGATGGACTCCCTAAAGCAGGGATGGGAAAATATGAAGCGGGCATTGTGAGAAGTGGCAAAAACCTATAAAACGCAAGCTGACAAATGCCACAGTCCCCAGCAGCCATTCCAGGTTGGGAGCAAAGTTTACCTCTCCAAAAAAATCTAAGGTTAAAGCTCCTATGCAACAAGCTATGGCCAAAGTTTATCAAGCCTTTTCCCATAGTGAAAGTAATTAACCCTGTTATAGTACAACTTAGTCTCCCTTGCCTCTTAGGGAAAGTGATCGGGTCTTTCACAGCAGCTTGTTAAAGCTGGCAATAGGCTCCTGAAAAAGACTGGTAGATTGGGTAGCCCCGAAACCAACAGTGGTGCAAGGGGAGATGCATTATGAGATAAAAAAGATTTTAGATTCCAGGATGCACAGGGGCAGGTTGCAGTACCTGGTGCAGTACTGTGTTCCTGTGACTCAGGTGAGGTGGAAACAGTGGGTCACATACTCCTTCAATGTTCCTTTTACTCAGAGATTCAGAAAAATATATTCTTCCAATAATTGCTAGGTATCCTGGCCATTCCGACACTGCTTACCTCCAGTGGCTGCTTAAGGATGAACAGTCTATAACCACAGTGCAGGTGGCTAGATTCTGCGCAGCAGCACTGTAGATTCGTCTGAAATATGTGTCTAATCCACCATAGTTATGTTATCACAGGAGTACAGCCCCTCACATTTTGTAAATATTTAAGTATATCTTTTCATGTGACAACACTGAAGAAATGACACTTGGCTACAATGTAAAGTAGTGAGGATACAGCTTGTATAACAGCATAAATGTGCTGTCCCCTCAAAATAAAGCAACACACAGCCATTAATGTCGAAACTGCTGGCAACAAAAGTGAATACACCCCTAAGTGATAATGTCCAAATGGGGCCCAAAATGTCAATGTTTTGTGTGGCCACCATTACTTTCCAGCATTGCCTTAACCCTCTTGGGCAGAGTTCACCAGAACTTCACAGGTTGCCCCTGGAGTCCTCTTCCATGATGACATCACAGAGTTGATGGATGCTAGAGATCTTGCACACCTCTACCTTCCATTTCAGGATGCCTCACAGATGCTCAATAAGGTTTAGGTCTGGAGATATGCTTGGCCAGTCCATCACTTTTACCCTCAGCTTCTTTAGTAAGGCAGTGGTCGTTTTGGAGGTGTGTTTGGGGTTGTTATCATGTTGGAATACTGCTCTGCGGCCCAGTCTCCGATGGGAGGGGATCATGCTCTGCTTCATTATGTCACAGTACATGTTGGCATTCATGGTTCCCTTAACGAACTGTAGCTCCCCAGTGCCGGCAGCACTCATGCAGTCCAGACCATGACATTCCCACCACCATGCTTGACTGTAGTCAAAACACACTTGTCTTTGTACTCACCTGGTTACCACGACACACACTCGACACCATCTAAACCAAGTAAGTTTTATCTTGGGTCTCATCGGACCATATGACATAGTTCCAGAAATTCATGTCCTACGTCTGCTTATCTGCAGCAAACCCTTTGTGGGCTTTCTTGTGCATCATCTTTAGAAGAGGCTTCCTTCTAGAACGACAGCCCTGCTGACCAATTTGATGCAGCATGTAGTGTATGGTCTGAGCACTGACAGGCCGACACCCCCCCTTCAAACTCTGCAGCAACGTGGCAGCACTCATAAATCTATTTCCCAAAGCCAACCTCTTGAGTACCCATGGCGAGGCCTGTTCTGAGTGGAGCCTGTCCTGTTAAACTGCTGTATGGTCTTGGCCGCTTTGCTGCAGCTCAGTTTCAGGGTCTTGGCAATCTTCTTATAGGCCTAGGCCCATGATGGCGAACCTATGGCATGCATGCCAGAAGTGGCACACAGAGCCATTTCTGCCGGCATGCAAGAGGTCTCCCAGAAGAGCCCCACTGCGCATGCGCGTGCCCCGCCAGCCAGCTGATTGTTAGGTATCTGTTGCACATGCGCAGGGAGAAATTGAGCATCTGTGGGCCATCCCAAAACAGAAAGTGGAGGTGCGCAAGGTCTCTAGCATCCACCGGCTCCGTGATGTCATCTTGGAAGAGGACTCCAGTGGCAACCTGTGAAGCTCTAGTGAGCTCTTTGCCCAAGAGGGTTAAGTCAGTGCTGGAAAATAATGGTGGCCACACAAAACATTGACACTTGGGGCCCCATTTGGACATTATCACTTAGGGGTGTATTCACTTTTGTTGCCAGCAGTTTCGAATTAATGGCTGTGTGTTGCTTTATTTTGAGGGGACAGCACATTTATGCTGTAATACAAGCTGTATCCTCACTACTTTACATTGTAGCCAATGTTCTTCAGTGTTGTCACATGAAAAGATATACTTAAATATTTACAAAAGTTGAGGGAGTGTCCTCACTTCTGTGATATACAAATGTGGCAAACCTTTTGCATTTCTTATTCCTTTCCCTTTTAGTATTAAACTGACAAAAGGCCACAGAGTTTATGGATTGTAATTTTAGTATAGTTAGACTATGTATAATTGACAGACTGGATTTTATCATAGATTTTAGTTTTTATTTACTATTTTATACTAGAATTTTTAATTATATATACTGAGTATTTTTTATAATTTTATTTATACTTTTTTCTTTAACATTCATAAGTGCTTGGTGAACAGTGTAGTGTCTGGATCAATATACTTTATACACATTACTAATAATATAATTTAGATATACATAATCATAACCTTCCAACTTCTAACATCTGTGTATACATGATAATTATAATATATTCTATTATATATCAGTATACATAATACTATTTTCCCAATTTCTACTTTTTACCTCTTTTTTCTAACTCTTAATAAAATAGCCACCATATTAAAAAGTATTCTATATCTATCCATCATCTCTTACTCTTTTTTAGAAGTCAACTCTTATTGACTTTTTGGTAAATCTTTCATGCTTCTCCCTTGGTATCTTGTAACTCCTTACATCACTTTTATTTAATCTATAAGTATTTCATCTGTCACAACGCCTATTCTTGCTGTTGGATCTCTAGAGCACCCATCTGTATTTCCTTCATCATTTTTAGGAGAGTTTTCTCTTTATTCTCTTCTATATTTTGAACTCTTAAAGGCTAATCTGTCTGTTTCATTTTAAGAATTATTACTATCTCTTCCATATCTTTATCTGCTTGGATCATTTTTGGATTTATCTCCTCTATTCTTTCCTCAGCTCCTTCTAGTTTCTCCTCTATTTTCTGAATTCTTTGTTCATCTTTTATTGTCATTTGCTGGGTTTTTTTTAGTCTCACATCTGTATCAATTCCACCATCTCCCTACAATTCCATGTCATATTTTCCTGAATACATTGAAACATCAATAATACTTCATGGACTGTATTTGCAATAATTTAATAGGCTAATAGTTGCTCAATATTCTACCAAGATTCCAACATCCCATCAAGATTCCAATATCCCAATTGCTTCCACCAAGATTCCAATATCCCAATACCAAATGCGCCAGTATTAATAAAATTTACAGTCATATAACTGTTCCCCAAAATCCCCTAAATTGATAGTTTTAAAGGTTTTCCAATTAGCAACCCTTTAAATTTTCCAAGGTTTTAAGTCTTATGTAATTTTTCTTCTTTCACCTCATAAAGTGTTCTATCAAATAGTCTTAATAATCCAGATTGGCCCACCAAATTTCCCCAAATGTCTTTAATCCACAGAATCAAATATTAAATTTCAATGATGTTTCTTTGTTAATTATAGTCCACCTTGTCTTAGAAATCTTCAAAAGGTTCGCTAAATATTATCAAGCAGCCAAAATGCCAGTAGACATGGAACTAAAATAAAAGGCCCTTCCAGGTTTTGTTTGCCTTTCACTATTTCTCCTCCTCTTCAGTCTTGCCAAAATGACCGTCATCTCTGCTGCCAATGAAGAGGATTTCTTTGGATCAAGCGAGGAAATTGCTGTTTCCTCGCGATCTACAAAGCGTCCCTCCTTTCTTCACCACCCTTTGACCCTGTAAGGTTTCCTGGCAAGCAGGTATTGACTGGTTTTTGTGGTGCTCCGCAGAGCTCTGCTATCCCATATCCATCCTGCTGCGACGCCAACCGATGAAGATATTTATTGAGTATTTTTATTTGTTCTGGTCTCTGGTCTATGACTGTAATAAACTGAATAAACTGAATTGAAGTACCTGGTGTAGTGGAAGGATACCCCCTTTTGGGAGGCCACCTATGTCAAAAGTTGGGAGCTAAAGGAGGATAGGTTAGTTAAGCAATTCCATGATGAGTACCCCCAGAAACCAAAGAGGTCCCAGTGGGTAGAAGGGGAGCGTAGGCTGATTTGTAATTAACCTCTTTGTGTTATCTTCTCATTGCAGGAAGTCCTTTTTACTTGAGTTGGGGGTGCCTGTCAACCCTGAAGCTGGCCTGACCAAAGCCATTTTGACCGCTTCAATGTTGCCACACTGGAGCTAAGGGAGAGGGAGAGGGGATCTCAGATAGAGGGATCTTGTAGCTGCAACAAAATACTTTTTCTTGGGAACCAAGGACATTCTCACAACTGGCTAGAGGAAGCAGAGTGATGTTACCCAGTTGTGAGACCTCAATGTGATTGGACAATGTGACTGATTGTTTTGAAAAAGTAGAAAATCTTTTACTTTTAATGAGGTGAAAACCATTGGTGACTTCAGAGTCGGTTTTCACCAGATATGTGCCAATATGATATTTCTAATAAAAGTATTCTTTGAGGAATTCAATTGCCTCAGAGTCTTGCTTGCCATAGATTTATTACTTGGAACCCTGACAATTACATCTTTAAACAATATACTAATTATAGATATTGGAATAAATATCCAAATGGTAAAGTTTAAAATGTCTTACCCCTAACACAGTAAATAACAGAGTTATAAAATAAAGAAGAGGTCGTTGTCCCATACAACATCGGGTAGCCATTAAGAAGAACTGCTCCTGTGCCATTTGCCGAACAGTTCTAAAAATTTCAATCAGAAAAAAAGAGAGATTAATACATGTATTTTAAATAATACTAATCTAAATTTATATAAAGGATAATACACTGTTTTTTGTCCTTGGTGCAATCCATTATATCATTTATATACTCAACAAATCTATTCTAGACCATTAGAAAAACCTCTGGAGCTGACTTTGAAGAGAACATGGGAGGCTGCAATCATCCTTTCCCTTCTGGCAAAATAAAACTGCTTCTACTGATGAAACATTCAAAGCAACTTTATCACAAGTGCTTATACCTATTCATACTCAAGAGCCCCATTTCTTCTTTTTCACCACCACCACCACCACCACCTGCCTATCGCAGGATGTTGGGAAGGCTAAAAATGCCAAATATAATCTAAATCAGGGGTGCCAAACTCAAGACCCGTGGGCTGGATCCTGGCCCACAGGGTGCTTAATTCTGGCCTGTGGGACAGCCATGGAAATGACAAAGGGCCAGCCCATGGTGCCTCTGCCAGCAAAAGTGGAGCCTGGACAATCTCCTGCAGCCCTCTGCCAGCAAAAACACGAGCATGGAGGGGGGCGCCCTGGGCTCCGTTTTCACTGGCAGAGGGCTTCAGGAGGCAGTCCAAGCTGAAAAGGAGGCTGGCAGAGGGCTTCAGGAGGTCATCCAAGCTGAAAATGGGGCTGGCAGAGGACTTCAGGAGGCTGTCCAGGTCAAAAATGGGGCCCAGGGGGCCGCACGCAGCCCGCCCAGGCTCCGTTTTCGCTGGCAGAGGGTTAGCAAAACAAAAATAATAATAAAAGGAGAAATGTTGCCCCTTTTGCATTTAAGGATCCAAGAAGGGACAGGAAAGGAGAAAGGGAAAGAAGACAAAGAAAAAGGAGGAAAGATGGAAAGAGAGCAAGGAAGGAAAAAGAAGGAAAGAAAGGAAGAAGAGGAAAGGAAAAGAAAGAGGGAAGGAAAAGGAAGAAAGGTAGGCCATACCTTATCATTTGGCCACCAGCAGACAGCAAGGCTCCTTTGGGTGACAAGGGTTTGGCGCTCTCCCTGGTCTCACCTTCCTTCACTGGAGACAATGGATCCCCCCCAGCCCCACCTGGGCCACCACAAATGCCCTTGAGCTGGCCATGCACCATGCGATCAAACACAACCCTGATGCGGCCCTCAATGAAATCGAGTTTGATACCCCTGATCTAAATATTTGGCTGTGACTAATATAAAAATTTATTAAATATCAGAAATAAGGAAATGAATATTGTCCACCTAAACAGCATATAAAATTATATCACAATACTGGAATAATTATGACCCAGTAATAAAACAAAAATATAGTAAAATAAAATGCAAATTACTGTCCCAAGAGCATGGGTGTCCAATGAGCTTTCATCAGCATCATGCCACAGCATTCTTTTTATGTATATATGTGATGTCATAAGAAACTGTATTGGCATCATGTGATTTTTGTCATTCTGCCTGCCCTCAAGGATCCTACTGACTAGGGAGCAGTTGATAAAACAAATGAAATATTAAAATCACTTACTTGCTGTGACAATGCAGTAACAAATCAATGATAAATGTCTGCCATGCTTTTTCTTTACTTAGTGCATCCAGTGCAGTTGGAATTAAAGCAAAGCAAAGCGTCATCACTTCAAGTGCTTCACAGCAAACTTGTTCATCTTCTGAATCTGGTTCATTGCCTGCATTTGTCTATAAAATAAATCAGAAATAAGCAACATAACATATATGATAAAGTAGGATCAATTACTTTCTTAATTGTTCCTTCAAGCCCAAGGAAATTACACCTACTACTTATCATCGCAAACTTTAATGGTATACTAAAATCAAATCAAATCTGAAAATGGAATTAAAGAGTTGAAGAGTTGACAACGTGCACTGTGAGACAATAATCCAACTATGCTGAATTGAAATAGATTTCATAGGAATTCAAATTACACAAGGGATTGGTGCTGATGAAAATTGCACAAGGGAGGGAAGTAAATACAACACTTGGTCATGATTGCCTATTTGTGATTATCTGAATCTAATTTTAGCACTTTGTCAAGAATCAAACATTTCACACTCAGAGAATCTTTCACACTCATTGAAGAAATTAACACTCTATCCCAGTGGTCGCCAACTGGTGGTCCACAGCCCACTGGTGGTCAGTGAAAAAATTTGGGTGGTCCGCAGAGAAATGTAGCCCCCAAATCACTCCCCCCAAAACACTTAAACCAGGCTGCGCGGGAACACAAAGCTGTACTTCCCACATGGCCTGCCCACCCGCTGGCATCCACACTTCAGCCGAGCACAAACCTGCAAAAAGCAGCGCAGCCCTCCCCGGCCAGGACGAGGTAATGGTGCTGTTGCAGCAAGAGGGGTTTGCCGGGACAGGTGGGCTAAAGTGGCGATGGAGATGGCCGGGAGGTCCAGGAGCGCCGTGCTACTTGCATTTGCGCGGCACTCCAGCACCTTCCAGCTCGTCTCTCCTGGCCTGGCCTCTTTCTCCATGTCCGCGGGCTGTAGGAACAGCCCGGGCCAGGAAAAGAACCGGCTAGTGGTGGTGGGAGGGGACGGAGTGAGCAAGTCTGCGCTCATCATCCAGTTCAGAGGTCTGAAATGGGGTGGCGGTGGTGGCATCAATTTCCTCATCCCTCTCTCGGTGCTCTGCTCTGCTGCCCCCCACCCATGGCCCCCGCCATCGCTGCCTGGGGAAAGCACAGGGAAAGTGAGCAGAAACATAGGTCTCACTGGGGCGAAAGAAGCACAGGCAAGAGAAGGTGGAAGCTGCTGCCTTTGAAAAGCACTGCTTTCAACAGTGCCTTCCGATCTCTGCTCTTTTGCCCCAGCGAGACCTATGTTTCTGCTCATTTTCTTTTCCTGGGGGGAGCAGCAGAGGCATCAGTGCTGCTCTCCCCACCCCCCCCCAAGCCAGGCCTGAAGGAATGTGAAGAATTGCGGGCTAACGCTGGAGAAATGTGTGTTGGAAATACCAACACACATTTCCATCGCGTTCTCCTCTTCCCTGAAGTAGGATTGAGTGGGGGGAAGGAAGCAGGGGGAAGAGAAGGAGAAGCCTGGCTAGCTTTCTTTTGGCATGGGGTGGGGTGGGGACCAAATGCGCCAAAGATGACGGGCTCCTAATAACCAGCCTGTTTATGCAGGCGAAAGCTTGAACTTTTCTGGGCTTGAACCCCCCCCCCCCCACTTCGGCCTCCACACAGGGAGGGACCCTTCTCTGCTTGGAAGCAGCTACATGGGCTGTGGCATTCCAAGCCCCAATTCCACATCCAGCATTCGCCTGCCTCTTCGAGGATGTGTTTTCTCTAACATGATGGTGAGTGACTGTCCCAGTAAGGTGCCTACGCACCATCCCAGAGAGACCTCAAGGTGAGCTAACCCCAGGTTTCCCGCTCCCTGGCATGACCTCTGTGAGTGCCACATTTCCCTCTCTGGCTCTGCCATGTGGCGGAGAGGGTAACCTGGAGCCAGCCCTGCCAATACTTGGCTTGTGCTGCCCTGCGCTCCCCATCTGCTGTTTCACCTTTTGTCCCATGGGCCAGGTGGGAATAGTCTTGCAAAGACTATTGCCACTAGTAAGGATTGCTTATATGAATGAAAGATAAATGAAGAACATGCCTCTTGGATTTATAACTACAAGGTAACCACAGAGCACAACCATATCACTAACTCCATCTTTTTTATAAAATTGTATAATGGATATTACATTCCAAATCTAAAAAGTAGGTGGAAAGTGGAAATAAAAAAAGCTTGAAGGAATGTAGTTACACAAATTAGATTTAACATTGATTTAACAATCAGAAAAGATGTTTGGAGCCTGGAACATGGAAAGTACTACTGCAGACAAGAGATTCACATCAGTAAGCCCCCTCCCCTTTTGGCCTCACATTCAGGGGACGTCAAGGCTTCTCTGGTGGACAAGGCTTTGGCGGTCACCCTAATCTCTCCTTCTTCCACTGGAGACCTCCACATCTCCCCCCCAACCTTGCCTGTCCCCCACAGGTGCTCCTTGACGTGAGTGATGTTGAGCTGGCCATGCCTACCAGCCATACCCAGCTAGTCATGGCGAGCTGGCTGTGACCACCCAGTCACGCTCACCTAGACCTTTGAGGGCAACAATAATGCTGATGCAGTCCTCAACAAAATTGAGTTTGACATTCCTCATCTACAGATTTACTTAAACAGAAAGAAATAATGAATTAAGCAATTTTGTGACAAAAGTAATAGCCTTAATTTTATATACAGAGGTATCAAATTGCAAAATTATGTATTTTCTGAATAACTGTAAAAGCATTTTTTTCTACTAAGACATACTTTCTAACAGTATACCATAAAATTAGAAGAGCTACAAAAAAATCTAAACAACCATAGCAATGTCTACTATTCATAAATACACCATATGAAGTTCAGTTTCTTACTATGGTTCTTCCTATTAAAACCATTTAGAACTGAATGCTAGTTCAGCTTTCTTACCTTTTCATAAATTTTACTAATATCTTCATTTGAGCTGAATACTAGTTGTACTGATCCACATCCAGAAGCCCATACTATTTTTTGCACTGCTCTAATAACACAAATGTCAGGAATAAACTTTGAAGCCTGAAAACCGAAACAGACAAATGTAATAAGTACTCTACCATTTCACAAATTATAAATATTTAAAAGTGAATCCATGCCATAGCAATCCATAGTCTTGCATCAAACCACAGAAGCACAATTTACATAGTTACCTAGTTTAGTCATCTACCACAGCCACTCCCAGTCTTCAAGCCAAAGAGTTTGGAAGTGCTCAATATTTAACCATACTAACCTCATCAGATATTTGCTGTGCAAGGCGTATTGCTACATTTCTTAACATGCACTCTGAAGTTGGATTGGGAATGTTCTGTAGAGCAGTTTGCAACACCACCGCCTGGTCATGAGTCGCTTGGTTGATCTACAACAATTTATTTTCAGTGTTATTAAATGGAGAATACATTCTGTCCAACAGTAAAAGTATATTCAGAACATTTTTCCATTGCTTTTATGCAAATACAACCAAAAATATTAATAAGAATGTTCAGTTTTCCTTATGATGACATTTATTAAAATAGAACTGTACTGATAATTTCTCCATGACAGAGTTCATCTCATACAAACTTTTAATATTATATGTTATTATGAATCTTAATGCAACTGAAAAAGTTTTTTAGTGCTGTTGTAACTTTGAACGATCACTAAATGAACTGTTGTTAAGTCAGGGATTGCCTGTATTTTCTTTTCCTCCATAAATCCTGAGTTGTTGTCTTTCTGTCTGTTTATTTACAAGTCTATAATGCTCAATGCTAACAAGGCATTAAGCAACTTTCAAAGTAGTGCAAACTTTGGAATAAAACAAATGTAAAATTTGTAGCAGAACCAAATGATGATATTAAGAAAACTTTTCATATTCATCAGCACTCCAAAAAATCACATTACCAGTAAGCAGCCAATCACTGGATATAAGAGTAGGAATGTATCATTTTATCATTCCCTAATGGCTTTTAAATAATCAGATTTTTATGGTTTTCCTAAATGCCGGCATAGTTATTGATGATTTGAACGCAGGTCAGATTAAGTTTATAAATGTTCACTTCTCACTTATGCTATTCTCTATTTAGTTATTTACTATTCTTCCACTGGCACCTTACCAACGGTGATCATTAAATGGTTCCTGATGGAGAAATTGACTATGTGATCAAAAGGTCCAAACAATGATTTCAAATTTAAGATAACAGCAGAAAGCATTCATACAGAAAACAATGACTGCTAAAAATATGACAAAAGAGAGTAAATGAAACTCAGTTTGCAGAACCATTTGATAAATTTATTTGGTTCAAATGCCAATAGGAAAAAGTAACTGAGAACAGGATTTGCATAGATATTTTTTAAAAAAAAGGATTGGAAGCTGTGACTTTAACTTTTTTTCTTTATTTATATTGTTTCTAACACTTTATTTTTCTATTTTTATTTATACCCTTTCTTGTTGTTTAGTTACATAAAAATAAAAATTATACAAAAATAATTATGGTTACCGGTGACATTGGGCTTGTACCCTCTACAACTGGTTGACAAGCTTCTGCCACAGCTCTCACGTGTCCATAACCAATTGCAGTCAGCAGTAGCTTTGCTATTTTTAAAGCATTTAGGTAGGCTCCCCTTCTTGTTTCCATATCTGCATTTGGCAAGAAATTATTTCTAGTCAGCATACTCAACACGAGAGGTAAGCCACCACTTTTTAAGAAATTGAACTGAAAGTCAGTAGCATCTTCTCCCAGAGGCAAATTGGCAGGCATTAACAAGGCATAAACTACCTGGAAAATATAGAGAAAAAAAAATACAAAAACGTCATTTTAATAAAACTGCTTTCAAAACTCAATCATTAGACATTAGGGTAGGTATGATATATATAATTATTCATATTCATCAGAATAATCTGATAGTTCATTAATATGGTGATGATGATATCAAGATAAAAAAACTGAATTTGAAAGATTGTGGCATAAACTGCCTGTGATGGTCCCAGTGGTTATCGACACATTGGATGCCATACTAAAAAAATCTTGGACAGCACTTAGTAAATGTATGATTGACAAAATTTCCATCTGTCAATTGCAAAAGGCAACACTGCTTGATCTGCACATATACTACACTCCTATACTACAGCATGCTACTTGGAAAGAATTAATTGCATATGAAGGTCAGCATTGGCTAAAGAACTGGCAGCCATGATTTCACATTTTTATACATAGTAATAATAATTGTATTGTATGTATAAGGCCACGTAACTTCCAGAGACCCCAGAAGGTTTTCCCTATGTTCCATGTCTAAAAATCTCAAAATTAATAAGGAATACATATCTCCCCCTCCGTTCTCAAATGATATCTACAATTCCCCAAACCAGAACCCAGTGACATTTCTTGGATTTAAGTGATATAAGAAGAAAAACTTTTGGAAAGCTGTAGTATAAAAATAATACACTTCTGGAAAAATGTATCTCAAAATAATTACAAGCCTCTTTATTTCAGTCATTAAAACAATGCCTGAACATCACAATTTAAACAAAAAATGAAGACTGGAGTGATACATGACTGTTTTTTTTCTTCCATTCAATAGTGTCCATTTCTCAGAAACTTCCTGGACAAGCCTGCAGTTTTCTTGGCAAGGTTTTTCAAGAAGTGGTTTCCCATTTCCTCCTTTTTATGGTTGAGAGAAAGTGACTGGTTCAAGGTCACCCCACCCAGCCTTATGCCCAAAGAGAGACTAAGACTTAGAATCTTCTGATTTCTATCTTGATGCTTTAACCACCACACCAAACTGGCTTTACACTTAAGCCAAAAATTAACTCTATACAAACCTCTGTAAGATATAGCACTTGTGAAGCAGAAGGTCCAAAGAACAGAGAATCAAGGGATGGGCTAAGGCTACTGTCACCAAGTTTTGCATGGTCTAAACAGATAGCTCTTAATTTCTCTATAGTAGTATTATCTGAAATAAAACAAAATTTAAAAATGTTTCTTCCCCTCAAATATTAAGAAAAACATATTGATTTATCAAAATATCTTTAAAACTGAAATACATTGAAGTTACCTCAAAAATCAAACATCAAAAACATTTCTGAAACATGTTTTGATTTTATAACACACATTTTTCAGGACTATAGTTCTGGCCCTAGAAAACTAGTTTTTAAAGGTACTGCTGTCAGATATAACCACCATGCTCACAGCAGAAAGTACTTTTCCTTTTTTGATCTAAGTGCAATCTTCTACTATATAATGTGCTAATTTTGAACTTTAATGAGAATTAAGCAAGTAATAATGATTATTGTGTAGTGGTATGTTTAGTAGCATACACTAGATATAAAAGGTCTGCACACCCCCACTTAAAATGTCAGTTTTGAGATATAAAAAGAAATCAGACAGAGACAAAACAATTTTTCCACCTTTAATGCAACATATTTATATATGTTGTATTAAATATTATTAATTAGTATTAAATACAATGGCCACTAATTGTGGACAACAAGGGAGACTCAAGGAGAATTGATAGTCTCCATTTAAAACACCCAGCTGATTAGTCAGCCTGCATTTAAATTTCCACTCAGCTGATTGGACAACCTCTACTAAACCCTCACCCAAATCTCATCCATTCCAAACTCCAAAGTAGATGATTGGTGAGCTCATTCAAATCTTCTCCATTCAAATCTATCAAGCAGCAATGCTTCCTCTTTAAAACAAAACCAAAACAAAACAAAACCAAAAATGTGGCTTTAAGGAAAAACAAAGAAACTTTACATGACAAAGCTCCAATACTTCACTACCTCCACTATTTTCAGTACCTCAAGACCAAATATTGATAGATAATGCTTTGTCTAAAATAACTGATTTATCATATAATAGTATAATAATTAATTGTTAATTGACCACTAATTTACTGATTCATTGAATTGGTAGAAATTTAATACTCCATCATTGATTTTCTAGTTGATTGATTGATTCTTAGTAATAAGTTGGTTGATTGTTTCTTAGTAATAAGTAATCACTTTTGATTTCTTCCCTAATTTATCAATTAACATTTATTAATTACCAATATTCATTAAGTAACTGTCTACCTAACACATTAATTAGTTATTGTAATTGTTTAGTTTACTATTGTCATTGACCATGCCAGTCAGAAACTCCACAAACTCCAAATCCTCCACTACCAAACAACAAAAAAACAATATCTCTACCAATGACCTCTCAGACTCCTGTACATGCTTCAGATGTCTTAAAACCATCAATGAAAGTGAAAATAACATCAAATGCTACCTATGTGACAATCAAGCTCACTTTGTCTGCTTAAACTTAAAAAAAAAAAACGTAGCTGATCTCCTAAAAGCATCAGATACATTCCCTTGTCTATGTCCATCATGTTTCCTAAGCTAAACAAACCAAGCATCCTGTCTGACAGAGTTGATAGCATAGAATCAACTCAGGCACTCAATAGAAAAATGCTTAGCAACACGTTTTGAAACAATTATACAAGAAAGCCTAATCTCTCTTGAAAAAAAAAAATACAGCAATTAGCTATCAGCTCAAAATCAAATCCCAACTCAACAACCACTACTACAACTACTACATCAACTACAATCACAACTACAACCAAAAATAACCTCCAAACCACAACCACAAATATTTACTATTCCATCAAATAATTCCACAAATGCTATCAGAGACATCATGGAACATGATCAGAAACGTCCAAATGCCATCTTATTTGGTCTTGAAGACACCAACGAATCAGACAACATCACCAAAGTTCGCGAAATCATAAGCAACTCCAATACAACAAACATTTCCCCTGATGATATCATTGAAATAACCAGAGATGGACCTGACTTCAAATACAACGATGGCTCGGTGGCCCCAAAATTTTGTAGAGTTGTGTGCAAAAATGAGTCCAGCAAATGTATATTCATTCATACAATAAACACCATTGCAAAAACCAATCCCAACCACAAAAAACTTCAGTCAAGACCAGACTTATGCATACTGCAAAGAATCCGTTCCTGTGAACTCTGCAATGAACTCAAAAGACGTATAGACAATGGAGAGAAGGACCTGTACATTGACTACCGCATTGATTGTATCAAAAGTAAGTCACACAACTCCACATCCAACCCTATCTCATCCAACCCACCATCACTCAAAACTTGGCACGCATGTCCCTAACTACCTCAATTCCAACTACAACTGGCCTTAAATGCAAACTACTCAATGCAAGAAGCCTTGTAAATAAAATACCTCAATTTCTCCTCTTACTAAATACGACTAAATTCGACATCATATTTGTCTGCGAAACAAGGCTCAACGCATCTCTCCCTGACTCCATTACCACAGTAAAACACTATCATGTTTACCGATCAGATCTTCTATAAAAAGTCCTACATCTAAAAAACATCCAAGTTACCCAGGAGCTTGCTCTTCCTGAGACCATCGTCTGTGAACTGTCCTTAAATATCACATTTTGATTCTTACTATGTTACAGAGCCCCTGATTATGACATCAAACATGTAAACAAGCTAAATTCACTGCTAACATGGGCAACATCCTGCCCACACGCTTTTATCTTTCTTGGTGACTTCAATCTACCTCATATTAACTGGACCCTAAACAAATGTAAAACTGAACCCATACATGCAACCTTCTACAATGCTGTAACAAATCTGGGACTGGAACAACTAGTAACCAACAATACTAGACTTAATAACTGCCTCGATCTCATCTTCTGCAATAGTTTGAATTCAATTTACGGAATACAAATTAAAGAACCCTTTTCCAACAGTGACCACAATATGATTGATTTTTGTCTCAACATATGTCCACACAAAAATCAACGTAATGACGTGATCCCCAATTATAACTTCAAAAAAGGCAACTATGATCTTATAGACAACGATCTCTCATCCCTTGATTGGCAATTTCTATTCACTGGATGAAATACTGTTGAAGACCATTACAACATATTTTTACTTGAAGTCAAAAGAGGCATCAAACTATATGTACCAATAACAACTCCAAAACCAGAAAAAACAGATTACCTATAACAAATAGGAAGCTTCAATCCAAAAAGAGATCACTTTGGCAGAAAAACAAATCTGGTCACGTTGCCATCTTCAAAAGACGATACAAAACTTTATGCCACCAGATAAAGACTGAATGCACCAATTATCACATTAAACAAGAGGAAAACCTTCTAAGCACCAATTCCACCCGCGCTTTCTAGTTTTGTGATCAACAAATTAAAAGACTCAAGGTCCATCCCACACCTGAAAGGACCTAATGGTAAAGACTGCAACGATGACACAATTAAAGCCAACCTCTTTAACACATTCTTTGGCTCAGTATTTGTAAACAGCAATGGATCATGCCCAGTATTTCCTAGTCAATCCACAGACAACTACAATGATCTAATACGTATCGATTTTCCAGAAGACAATGTTGAAAAAGCACTACGCAATCTAAAACCATCTCTATCTATTGCACCGGACGGAATATGTGCCTACTTCTTAAAAAAACTATCCACTGCCACAGCCGAACCTCTGAGCATAAGCTTTGAAAAATCTTTCAGGACCAGCTCCTTGCCAAACCTATGGTCACAAGCCACGGTCATCCCCACCTTCAAAAAGGGAGACCCCAGCCTAGTTAAAAATTACAGACCAATTTCTTTATCCTGCGTTACCTGTAAAGTCATGGAATCAATTATTAACGAATCCATTATCCTCCACTTAGAGACAACCTACTCTCTAATAAACAATTTGGTTTCAGAAAAAAATCTATCCTGTAATCTGCAACTCTTAACACTGCAAAAACATATGGACTACACAACTCGATCAGGGCAATGCAATAGACACAATCTACATAGACTTCTGTAAAGCCTTTGATTCAGTGGTACACGACAAACAATACTAAAACCAAATATGGTATCTCGGGACACCTGCATAACTGGATAGAAGCATTCCTGGCAAACAGACAACAAATGGTCAAAATTGGGAGCGTCCTATCAAATTCTGTACCTGTCAACAGTGGTGTTCCCCCAAGGCAGTGTTCTAGGACCAACTCTCTTCATACTTGACACATACTCCTCTGTGTTCATATTAAGAGCAACTGCATCCTCTTCGCTGACGATGTAAAGCTATTCAACACCACAGACAATACTGCTACCCTTCAAAAAGACCTCGACTATGTATCAGAATGGTCAAACAAGTGGCAACTTCAAATCTCAACAAATAAATGCTCTGTCTTACATATTGGCAAAAAAATATATCAGAAAATAAAATACAAGCTGAATAGTCAAGACCTTGTTGATGATCCAAACTCTGTCAAGGACCTTGGAATACTCATCTCTAATGATCTAAGTGTAAGTGTACAGTCCACTATAACTACATAGCCAAAAAAGCATTAAGAGTTGTTAACCTAATCTTATGTAGCTTTTTCTCTGGTAATATTACACTACTAACTAGAGCATACAAAACATTTGCTAGACCAATACTTGAATACAGCTCATCAGTCTGGAACCCATATTATGTATCGGATATTAACACAGTTGAGAAAGCCCAGAAATATTTCACAAGAAGAGTTCTCCACTCCTCTACTCATTGCAGAATACCTTATGCCACCAGACTCAAAATTCTAGACCTAGAAAACCTAGAACTATGCCACCTTCGGTCCGATCTAAGTATAGTATATAAAATCATACATTGCAATGTCTTACCTGTCAATGAATACTTTCAGCTTCAACCATAACAATACAAGAGCACACAATAGATACAAACTCAAGGTTAACCACACCAAACTTGATTGCAGGAAATACGACTTCAGCAACAGAGCAGTCAATGTCTGGAATACTCTATCTGACTCTGTGGTTTCTTCCCCAAACCCCCAAAACTTTAACCTTAGACTGTCTACTATTGACCTCACCCCTTTCCTAAGAGGTCTGTACCTACCCTCACCCCTTTCCTAAGAGGTCTGTACCTACCGTCCCTCTATTGTTTCTTTTATTTTTCTTATATGTATCCATTTCATGTATTCGTAACTACGCTTATATTTATACCTATTATCTTGTAAGCAATTGAAAAATCAAATAAATAAACTAAATAAATAAATACAAGCTTCACAATTCAATAGAAAAATAAAGAAATCTTTCAGGGCAGAAAAATAAAAAACTTAAAAGTAACATGGTTACAATAAATGTGCACACCTTCTTATAAATAGCAATATAATTATGTTCAGAATTAACCAATCACATTAAAACTCATATTAAACAATAGTCAGTACACACCTGCCATCAATTAGTGTCTTTGATCAAGCCCATATAAAGTTCAGCTGTTCTAATAGGATTGTCCTGACATTTACTCAGTTGCCTCTTAGAACAAAAGCAATGGTCTGCAAAAAGCTTATAAAGCATCAAAGGGATCTCATTGTTGGAAGGTATCAGTCACAAAAGGTTTCAAAAAATTTCCAAGGTATTGGAAATTTGGAACACAACGTACAGTCATCAACAAGTAGAGAAAACATGGCATTAACAGTGACATTACCAAGGACTGGATGTCCCTCAAAAATTCATGAAACAAACAAGAAGAAAACTGGTTAGAGAGGTTTGCCAAGATGCCTACAGCAACATTAGAGGAGTTCCAAGAATTTCTGGCAAGTACTGATCGGGGTAGTACATGTGACAACAATCTCCCATATTCTTCGTATGTCTGAGCTGTGGGATAGGATGGCAAGCCTTTTCTTACAATAAAAAACATCCAAGCCCAGCTATATTTTCCAAACCAAAATGTATTACCTATATCAAACGTGTAATGGTCTGATGAATTATGGCCTTAATTCCCCAAAATATGTTTGGCGCAAAAACAACACTGCACATCAAAAGTACACTGTACCCACAGTGAAGCATGGTGGTGGCAGCATTATGCTTTGGGTCTGGTTTTCTTCAATTAGAAGTGGGACTTTAATCAAGGTGGAGGGAATTACAAACAGTCAATTTTGGCACAAAACCTTCAGGCCTCTGCTAAAACACTGAAGATAAATTTCACCTTTCAATACCCAAAGCATACTTCTAAATCAACAAAATAATCGCTTCAGCAGAAAAAGATCAAAATTTTAAAATGAGCCAGCCAGACCCAAACCTGAATCCAATTGAAAATCTGTGTGATGACCTAAAGAGGGCTATACACAAGAATGGCCTCAAGGAATTGAGAGGGACAAAATGGATCAAAAGTGGAAGACAAGGGTGAACAATCGAATACAGGTAAGAGCTGCTATTAAGGCCTACCTCGTGGCAATTCAGGTGGTAAAGTATTAAGTATTTCTCTGCACTAACTGCATGTGCATATATCGACCAGCAACCTTCTTTAAGGTAAGCCATTTCCTCCTGGGAAAGGAGGATACAAAGGTCTACCTGAAGGGGTGCAGTGAGGAATTTGCTGATTTTCCAGAAGGCAAAATTGTTCAGCTTTGTTCCCAGTTAGATGTCAACATGATTGCTAGTCTAGTAGAGGCACCTGGGCAAGTTTTTGCCCAGTTATCTGGGAATAGTTTGATCCCATTGCTCCTGAGGAAGTGGACATAGAGTATAAGTGCAAGCACCTGTATTTTAGATCCATGCCCCTTCTGGCTTGTGAAAAATTCCCAGGAAGTGACATGTGGGTGAGTTCTGGTGGTGATTAATGCTTCCCTACAAGAAGGGGTGATGCCCAGCATTTTAAGGAGTCTTTGATATACCATCGAACAGGTTATCCTTCTGAAGCTGTTTCACAGGTTGGGAGTGGGGGGATCTGTGTTGTCTTGGTTCACTTCTTTCCTTTGTGGCTGCTCTGAGTTGGTGTTGCTAGGAAGTGAAAAGTCCAGCCTTTGTTGCTTGCTTTGTGGAGTCTCGCAGGGCTAGATACTCTCTCTCTGCTTCTGTTTAACATCTACATGAAGCTCCTAGATGAGATCCACCACCACCATGGATGAGATATCAACATGCCAGAGACACCCAGCTGTATGTCTCGGCCCTTCTTCATGGAGTCTTCCTCCCTTTGGGACATCATCCCTGCAGAGATTAAATTGCCTCCCACTTTGACACTCTTTCATTAAGCTCTGAAGACCTGGTTTTACCAACAGGCCTGGGGAATCTAAAGTGGGATGGAGCCTATCAAGTTGCTTATCTGATTGATTGCTGTGGTCAGGGGAGTGGGTGATTATTTTTATTGTTTGTATATTAGGTTTTAATTTTTGTAAGCAGCCCAGAGTCACTGAGAGTGGGTGGGCAGCCATAGAAATTTAAATAAATAAATAAATCAACAAAGGTATGGACTGCATTTGCAAAGAAGAGAGGGCAGTTTCCCAAGGGGTGCCACGCTGATAGGTTCCTACCCCAAAAGGCTGAATGCTGTCATAAAATCAAAATGTACTTTAACAAAATATGAATTTAAAAGTGTGCACACTTATGCAACCATGTTTTTGTAAGTATTTTCATTTTTCCCCTCTGAAAGATTTCAGTTTGATTTTCAACTGATTTATATTGGTCTGATATTTTTACATCTCAAAAATCTTGCATTTTAACAGGGATGTATAGACTTTCTATATACACTTTATGGTTTTTCAATTTGCAAATATATATTTCAATTGAAAATGGTAGAATAAAAAAAATTACCTGGTGGCATTAATTTCATAAGGATACGTGCACCATCTCTAAGGGATGGCATATTTAGACTACTGCCTAGGTCTGCAACTTGCCAAAGAAATGAGATGTATCTAGGATGCAGTGACATAATCTACAATAAAAATAAAAACTTGTCAGAAGATGCAAATGTTAAATGTTTGCCTAGTATTATAAATTTAGATGCATGTGTTCTTTTACTTACAACTCCAGGCAAGCAACTTTCAACTTCTGGATTTGGACCATCGCTATAATGATTGCCATGGTTACCAGGAGAACCCGTAGAAGAATCAGAGGAACTATCAGGGCTTGAAGGCATATTGGAACTTATCTGTGTAAGCTTTGCTGTAATTAACTGCAGATGGAGGAAAATGCAAATGTAAATTGATAAACTACATCAAGTAGTGAACCATAACTATTTTTAAAAGCTTCTAAATGTATTAAACCACAAGTGTGCAATCTATCAATACAGATTATATTTATACTGTTATGGGCATACATGTTATCAGTATATAATTTTTCTTAGTACTTACTGTTTTATCTTTTAGATTCAATTGTCCAATTAATTTCCTATCATCTACGGGATCCACCAGTTCGCCTCCAATAAATAATTCTACTTTGGTATGTGCACTGTTGGCTTTAATACGGTTGAGAATGCAACGTCTGACTGAACCAATGGTATCATTTGTATGAGACCAAACATCCAAATCTTCTACCTGTCGGCCTTGGTTTGGAAAACGAACTACTAGAGAGATGTGCTTACCACGAAAAGCTCTGAAAATATAGGGAAATGAGATTCTAGTTAAAACTATCCTGGATATTTAAGAATGTTAATATGGTAAAATACAGTTAATAAATATTTGTACTCATTTTTAATACATTGACAATTTTCTAATAAGAACATGTGTTTACGACTGAATTATTCTGAAAGGGATGGCTATTTATTTTGTAAGTCAGATAAAAAATATTTTCCTTGCATGTATCAAGTATAATAAACATAACATTTATAATTCTGTTGAATGGCACATACAAACCATTATATTTAGATAATTGAGAAAATAAGTTGAGTAGCATAATCCTAAGCATGTGCACTCAGATATATGTATCCTGTTGTAATAGCTATATAATTTGAATCATTGCACCCTAGGAAACTGACTTTTCCACAAACCTTGACATTGGTAGAATTGTTCGTTCTTCATGGTAATCACTGTCACATTCATTTATATACTCCCTTAAAACAGTCAACACTCGCACCATTCTTATTGCTTCTTGTCTTGCACAATTAATACTGTCTTTATCTCCATCCAAAACACATAAAGTATCATAGGATGCCTTCAAACGATCAAAACAGGACTGAATGAAGTCCTCATGGATAACTACCTGTACAAATTCCAAGAGCCATAATTTATCATTTTTTAAAAAAGGAAGTAACATGAAAAACAGAAACCTTCAAAAAATTACATGCAGAAGTGCAGGTTTTCCCAATTTTGTAATTCCAAAAACTATTTTAAAAGTTCATTAACAAGCCAAATGTATAACTCTAACCCTAGTATAACCATTGCCACAAATACAAGGAATATTAATTATAACTATCATGTAGTCTGACAGAGCATCAATACTTTAGCCCAGTTAACAAAGATTAATGTCAAAATAGTAGGTCTTCACTAGCCAAACCCTTCTTGCCACAGAACATTACATTATTCTAAAATAATTAAAATTATGCACCACCCAAATTAGGTAAATATATCTGCTTATGTCAGAGAACATTTGGGAGGATGTGTTATTAACCATGTCTATATTGTGTAAGCAATATTAAATGTTTATTTTGAAACGATTATTTCTATACTGGACTCATTGGATGACTATTTACAAAAAAGTTTTACTCTTCTGAAATTGCAACAAAACTTCCTATAGAAAGAAGTTATTGTGATATTTTACCTGATTAACTTGTAATCTTGGACCAAGGTTGGTATAAATCTCCTTCAGCAGATCTATTGCTCGACTGGCAATATCATCATTCCCTTGAATTACAACCTAAACAGCAACATAAAGCCTATGTTAAGCTAAAATTGTACAACAAAAGGCATGTTCTATTTAAAATTATCTAAAATAGCATACACCCAACTTAACTATTTTGGAAATGGAAAACTTTGGAATATCCATACCATTCTACTCATTTTTGAACTGGTATGCCGTTTAATCCTTCAAACGATAGCAGTTTCTGTTATTCTAGGGGTATTCTGGTTATATTACAAATTATTTCATCTAAAATGGGATCAACTTCTTCTGGTTTTTAACTTGTAAAAATGGCAGACCATATACAAAATGGCTAGAGTAGCATGATACAGACCACACTCTGGATTTCTCCAGAATATGCTATTATATTATAATCTAGACTACATCCAGTGTTCTCATATGAAGCAACAAAGAAACTTTTGGAAAGCCAACTCATTACTTAAAAAGCTAATATCAAGTAAATACTGTAAACATGTTTAAATCTAGGTCTTCTAGATTTGTTAATGGAATATTGTTTTTATTTGTTTACATTTTGGTTATGTTGCCATTTCCCAAGCAGCATGGGTATGAATTTACTATTTCCTTAAATAACTGTGGAAGAATACTTAAGAACAACGGGCACACTTCAAAATTTCCTATTATAAAGATTTAGTCATTGCATCTTTTCTCTATAATTTGGAAATCATAAAATCTTGCTTTAATGGAGTACTCTGAAGAAGGGGTTGTCCATTATTTTCAAATGTTTTTAAAGAATTTAGATCATTGTGACAAATTATTTCATCCGTGTGATATCACATGAGATAATTTGTCACAGTGATTTAATGGTATCAATTGCACAATTATATGACATAAATTATGTAAATTACTTAAGAAAATTACATACAAAGTTCATTGAGTCAGCCCAGGTTTTGCTATATAGTTGATAATGAGGGGTCCTTGGTGCTCTCTGAGCCTGCTTTTTTTTCTTGCAGATGTTTCATTACCCCAACTAGGCAACATCATCAGTGCTAGCATCCCACATTTCAACCCTGAGCTACAAATGTTCTCCTTTATTGATATAGTTGATAAATTTGTTGGAAAAAACAGCTGTACAAACTGGTAGTAGTTGAAGAATATTTTCAACTAAAATTGGATAATTAATCAAATAAAAAAATCCCTTATTTATATGCTATTTAGGGGCCTTTTAAATCTATATCTTTTTAAAGCCTTAAAAAAGTATATTTTCACAAAAACATTAAGCTTTATATCTGAACATATGAGATGTACCAAAGTAATGAAAGCACATTTAAAATGTACAATGATTCTTCATTCCACAAACATGAAATTATTGATTTGTGTACTTTACAAAAATAATGCTTTCCATTTAGGCTCTTTTTCAATACAGTCAATACTATTAACGGAAAGTAGATCACAGTCTCAATTTGAATAGCTAGAGTATATTTTTATACTTACTCTCCAAAGATAATCTAGTCCTATTAACTCCAAGTCATCCATCATATAGGCTCTTCTCTTAGCTACTAGCTTCCCTTCCCGACAGTTTACAGCTTTGAAGAAACGTTCAAAACATTTCATTCCATTTTCTGTTAAGAGTGAAGGGTCCAATTGAAGAACATTGTTTTCAAAAAAGTCTTTATTAATGTCAGGGTCTAAGTCTGGTTCATCTCCCATTAGTTTAGAATACCATTTAAAACAGGCTTCACGATCACACAGGTAGACTGCATTTTCAGCTAAACATTTCCATATTTGTTTTGCCTGAGGAGCACAGAGCCATAATTGACCATCCTTCAGTAAAAATCTTGCAGAAAACAAAGGAACAAATAATTAGAAATATGTATTAATCCCATGAATAGTTTAAAAATAAAGTTTATCATATATACCTAAATTCCAAAAATTTGAAATTTCCAAAGAGAGAAAAGATAATTTAGCATTATTACATACTGTGCACATTACATACTTTCACATTATTCTGAATGTATATTCATAAAAGGAAGTTACTGTGTTTAATGTTCTTTGACTACTATAAAAGATTAAGGGGGTAAATACAAGAAAATGTGGACAGGCACATCAACTGTATTTCTGTGAACTTCATTTAAGATATTTCCTTCCAAATCCTGACAGGCTAAGTTTCTCTTTTATATTTCCTAATTTCTTATCCTTAAAACTAGCTATTCAAATGTGTTTTGATGAATCAAGAGCTATCGATCCATTTATTCAAAAAGGAAGCCTAGTTCTTTTCCCATTCTTCTGGAGCAGCTTGGCTATGAAGTAATTGTTCTAACTGTAGGAACTCTAGTGAAAGCAATGAACTTGAAATGAATCCACCTAAAAGAGGTTATGGGTAGGTATATCAATATTAAATGAATGGGAATTAGACTGACAGATCAAAATTAAGATGCAAGAAGTCTAATCTCTTGCTAAGGATCTTTCTGTAATAATCTCAACAAATCAGAATAAGTTTATGCTACATATATTGCAATAAGATTATACAGTTTTTCACAAATATATTTTCTCTGCTTAAGGAATATTTATTTTTTTTACTCTGTGCCCCTGTCCAAAACACAAGCTGTGCTTAAACCAACCGTAAAAAGTTCAACCGCTCTTGGACTTCTTGAACATGACTGTATCTACTTCCTGGTCTTACAGTTTGTGGATCATATTCTCCATGCTCTGCAAATTTTTAAGAAGCAGATGTTATGATTTTATATATGTTTAATCATCAGTAAGTCCCAATGTATCCAAAGAAATCCATTTAGAATTGACAACATTTTAGTATTGTTGAACCATTTATGTTTTAGGTATGCAACAACTGTACCAATGTCTTTATGATTCTTTTATACCTTATTCAAAAATCCTTCACCAAAATTTATTAACATACAATTTAAAAATGTTTCATAAACAGAAATAGACTGTGAAAAATATTGTACTTTTGCAAAACAAATCAATGTCCTACACACTTTTTGTCTAAAAATGAATTTTACATGTTCCTCTTTAGAGTAGGTGATCTCACATTAATGCTAGCCTTCAGTAGCTAACAATGTTTAGGAAAAAAAACATTTGCATTTTAATGAGCTAAACAACTTTAAAATTTAACTCACCTTTAGCATACTGTCGCATGCTTTCCATATATGCTGAAAGATTTTCTGCAACTAAAGTTACTAAAGCATGATTGTGCTGAAGTTGATTGATTAAGTCATGACGATAAAACACATGGGGGCTTCGCTGCGTTTGACTGCAATTAAAAACATAAAACTTACAGGTGAATATTTAATATGAATATTTTTATTAAATACTATTTACAGAAAATAAATGACAGTCCAAGTAGGTAGTATACTTTTAAACCCATTCAAAACTGGAAAAAAAAACTAAAATCTGTCACAGAACTATTTCCATAGTTTAATGAATTGTTCAACAGCAAGTTAATCTCTATAGCATAATATAATCACTTTTGAGAAATTTCTGAACCATAGTTTGCCATCTAGCAAAAATTAACAAATTTAAAATACAATATGAAGATGAATGCTGTTTTCTGGCAGAAGAAAGACGCAAATCTAATATTGCTGATAGCTCTTTAGAACCCTAGAATCACATCACAAAAATTCAGTGACAGAATATGAACTGGGTGACTTCAATCCATTTTTAGCCGTTTGGGATAATTTTATGGGTCAACCATCTCGACCATTCCTCTCTTTTGGTGACTACAGATGATTCTTGCTTAATGACCACTCATCCAATGACTGTTCAAGTAAGTGCTAGTTAAGTACAAGGATGTAAATCCTCATACTTGCGATGTCAGAATAACCTATGATCACGTGATCATCATTTGTAACCTTCTTTGCTGGCTTCCAACAAAGTCAATGGGGAAGCCAGGAGGAGGTCCTGAATAGCGACCACATGACATTTCATTTGATGACTGCATGGGCTTTGCTTAATGGAAACCAAAAAAGTGGCAAAATTTCCATTATTGTGGTCATGTGACATTGCACCGTGCTGTTTAGCAATGAAAATTCCTTTTACTTGTTAAGTGAAAACTACCTATATTTTCTTTGTTCTCTGAAGGTCAAAGGACTAAATTATGACCCTATTCCTTGAAAAACTGCCATCCATGAAATGAAGGTAAATAAGTTACTTAATTACTTCTTTCTCAACTGCTGTTTTAAAATCATTTATCAAAATAACTGACATGAATATTAATGACAACTCAGTTTCAATATTTCCCTTAAACCCTACCATATCCAATTTATACTCTTTAACAATTTACATCTTAATAACATCCAAAGGTTTAAATGACCAAGATAGTATCTTATTTCAAATTCTTTATACCAGAATTCTCCAAATTCTGGTCAACATCAACTTCCACAAGTCAGTGGGGTTATCCATTATTGTTTTGTTATTATTTATATTATATTATTAAAATTATATTATTTTCATACAATATTTGGTTTGTGTGTGTGTCAATGAGCAATCTGAAAACTTCATGAAGAGACCAATGAGCTGAAGAGATTGGGGATTCCTGCATTAGGTTTTATTTTGCCCCTATCAATTTTAAAATTTATTCTTGCCATGCCATTTGAAAGAGGCTAATACTTAGTTTGTTGCATGAAGGGGTTACATGCACTCTACGTGAATACTATTACCACATAACTAAATACAAATAAATCATGTATTTATGCATTGTACTAGATTTTATTACAATTTTACTATATAATTACCTTAACTTCTCACCTTAAGTTTTGTGGCGCTTCTCCAAACAAACTACAAATTTCCCTAATTTGTTTCAAGGCTGGAATTACCCATTTGTCATTTGTGCGGAGTTCTTCTATAAAACGATCTATCCATTGTATTTTTTGTGTATCTCGATCCTTCAGGAAAAGAAAAGTAAGCATAAACATAAAGGAAAGAGGATAAAGATAGGCCAAAAATTAACTAGAAAAAGTAAGATCATCCTGGGCAAAAGCAGAGAAAACCTACTCCTAAATAATGGCAATTATAAATATAACATCAAGTTGCTTCCTTATCCAACTTGTACATGGAAAGCTTACGTATTGTCAGAATTTTACTTCTGTCCCAAAGGAGCAAGACTGAAATGTACCATTTATTTATGTAATATGGCCCTCCATGACTCTTGGTGAAATATTGGTAAGTTCATTTTAATGGCTAAATAACAATTAATCCTTTGTTGTTGTTAGTTGTGAAGTCGTGTTCGATCCATAACAATCCCATGGACAACATTCCTCCAGGCCTTCCTGTCTTCTACCATCCTCTGGAATCCATATAAGCTCACGCCTACTGCTTCAGTGACTCCATCCAGCTACCTCATTCTCTGTCGTCCCGTTCTTCTTTTGCCCTCAATCCTTCCCAGCATTATGTTCTTCTCCAGTGAATCCTTCCTTCTCATTAAGCGGCCAAAGTATTTGAGTTTCATCTTCAGGATCTGGCCTTCTAAATGGCAGTCAGGGTTAATCTCCTCTAGGACTGATCAGTTTGATCACCTTGCAGTCCAAGGGACTCACAAGAGTCTTCTCCAGCACCATAGTTCAAAGGCCTCAATTCTTTGGCGCTCAGCCTTTCTTATGGTCCAACTTTCACAGCCATATATTCAACTGGGAAAACCATAGCCTTGACTATACGCACTTTTGTTTGCAGGGTGATGTCTCTGCTTTTTAGTATGCTGTCTAGATTTGCCATAGCTTTCCTCCCCAGGAGCAACTGTCTTAATTTCTTGGCAGTAGTCGACATCTGCTGTGATCTTGGAGCCAAGGAAAATAAAATTTGTCACTACCTCCAGTTCTTCCCCATCTATTTGCCAGGAATTGAGAGGGCCAGATATCATGATCTTAGTTTGCTTAATGTTGAGTTTCAAGCCAACTTTTGCACTCTCCTTCATCCGCATCAAGAGGCTCTTTAGTTCCTCTTCACTTTCTTCAATTAGAGTGGTATCATTTGTATATCTGAGGTTGTTGATATTTCTCCTGGCAATCTTAATTCCAACTTTTGATTCATGTAGCTCCACCTTTCTCATGATGTGCTCTGCATATAAATTAAATAGGCAGGGCATCAGTATACAGCCTTGCCGAACTTTCCCAATTTTGAACCAATCAGTAGTTCCGTGTCCAGTTCTCATTTGTTGCTTCTTAATCTGCTTACAGGTTTCTCAAGAGACAAATAAGATGGTCTGGTACTTCCATCTCTTTAAGGACTTGCCACAATTTGTTGTGATCCACACAATCAAAGGCTTTAGCATAGTCAATGAAGCAGATGTTTTTCTGGAACTCCCTAGCTTTCTCCATGATGCAGCGTATACTGGCAATTTGATCTCTAGTTCCTCTGCCTCTTTGAAATCCTGCCTCTACTTCTGGTAATTCTCGATTCAAATACTGCTGGACCCTAGCTTGTAGGATTTTGAGCATAACTTTGAACATGTGAAATGAGTGCAATGGTGCAGTAGTTTGAACATTCTTTGACATTGCCCTTCTTTGGAATTGGAATGTAAACTGACATTTTCCAATCCTGTGGCCACTGTTGAGTTTTCCCAATTTGCTGACAAATTAAGTGTAGCACTTTTACTGCATCGTTGTTTAAAATGTTGAAAAGCTCAGTTGGAATACTGTCACCTCCACTAGCTTTGTTGTTGCTCAGATTTCCTAAGGCTCATTTGACTTCAGATTCTAGGGTGTCTGGCTCGAGGTCAGTGATCACCCCATCGTGGTTATCAGGGATGTTAAGCTCGTTCTTGTACAGTTCGTCTGTGTAATTTTGCCACCTCTTCTTAATCTCTTCTGCCTCTGTTAGGTCCTGCCATTTTGATCATTTAACTTGCCCATCTTTGCATGAAACGTCGCTTTCATATCTCTGGTCCTCCCTATTCTATTGTTTCCTTCTATTTCTTTGCACTGTTCATTTAAGAAGGAATTCTCTGGAATTCTGCATTCAATGGGGTGTATCTTTCTCTTTCTACCTCGCCTTTTCCTTCCCTTCTTTCCTCAGGTATTTGCAAAGCTTCCTCAGACAGTCATTTTGCTTTCGTGCGTTTCTTTTTCTGTGAGATGGTTTTAGTTGCTACCTCTTGTACAATGTTGCGAACCTCCATCCATAGTTCAGGCCCTCTATCAGATCTAATTCCTTAAATCTATTTGTTACCTCTACTGTATATTCATCAGGGATATGATTTAGTTCATATCTGAGTGGCCTAGTGCTTTTCCCTTTCTTAAATTTAAACTTAAATTTTGCAATGAGTAGCTCATGATCTGAGCCACAGTAGCTCGTCTTGTTTTTACTGACTGTATAGAGCTTCTCCAACTTTGGCTGCGGAGCACATAGTCAATCTGATTATTGTGTTGACTATCTGGTGATGTCCATGTGTAGAGTTGTCTCTTGGGTTGTTGGAAAAGAGTGTTTGCTATGACCATCGCATTCTCTTGACAAAATTCTATCAGGTTGTGCCCTGCTTCATTTTGTACTCCAAGGCCAAACTTGCCTTATTCCAGTTATCTTTTGGCTTCCTACTTTAGCATTGCAATCCCTATGATGATAAGGACATCATTTTTGGTGTCAATTCTATAAGGTGCTTTAAGACTTCATAGAACCAGTCAATTTCATCCTCTTCAGCACTAGAGGTGGACTACTGTGATATGGTTTGCCTTGGATTTGAACTGAGATGATTCTGTCATTTGGGGGATTGCATCCCAGTGTTGCTTTTCCTACTCTTTTATTGACTATGAAGGCTACTCCATTTCTTCTGAGGGATTCTTGCCTGCAGTAGTACACCTGATGGTCATCTGAATTAAATTTACCCATTTCTGTCCATTTTAGTTCGTGATTTCTAAGATGTTGATGTTCAGTCATCTCATTTGATGACGTCCAGCTTGCCTTGATTCATGGATCTTACATTCCAGATTTCTATGGAGTATAGATCTTTACAGCATTGGACTTTCTTTTCACCACCAGATACATCCACAACTGAGAATCCTTTCGGCATTGACCCTTCATTCTTTCTGGCGCTATTAGTAGTATCCCTTTGTTCTTCCCCAGTAGCATATTGGACACCTTCTGATCTGAGGGGCTAATCTTTCAGCGTCATATCTTTTTGCCTTTTGGTACTGTCCATAGGGTTTTCATGGCAAAGATACTGGAGTGGGTTGCCATTTCCTTCTCCAGTGGATCACGTTTTGTCAGAGCTCCCTGCTATAACCTGTCCATCTTGAGTGGCCCTGCATGGCATACCTCATAGCTTCATTGAGTTACGCAAGCCCCTTCGCCATTACAAGGCAGTAATACATGAAGGAGCATTCATCCTTACCTGTGAACAACTGTAATCTAAAATTTTAATGTGGGCACTGAGAGCCTGATCCATGATATCAACTGGAACATCATCACTATGTGCTAAATTCCATAGAAGATTTAGTACTTTGTGTGCCATCACACCATCTTTATCATCTTCTGCAAGACGTCGGATTAGCTCAAGTAGCTTTTCACGTTGTTTTTTACTTGCATTTGTCCAACTTGCCTAAAAACCAAGGGGAATCAATGGAAAGTTAAAAATACAGTACTATAGCAGCAAGAAAACTTTTAAGAAACTGTAATAATAAAATACAAATTAACAACATTTAGAATTTGCATGTAACTATTTTAAATGACATATATAAATACATGTTTTCTTCAGCCATACTGAGCAATTAATAGTAAGAATTAAAATAATTTTCAAAGATTATATTTGAGTGAAAGCCTCTTTTCCAGCTCTTCTAAATCAAAGCAAATTCATGGTCTTACAAATAGAATACCAATTTTTAACATCATTTTAATGTATTTTGCAATAACAATAAAATTTAATGCAAATCAGTGAAATATATCTGGCTGCACAATTATTTTTACAACTCTTCAATAAAATGCAAGAAACTCATTGGGTTTTTTACCCATTAAGAATTCAACAAATCTAAACTGTATTTAACTAACAGGAGAATAAACTACTTCTTAAAAGACTATTGGATTCCAGTGTGATTTCTTCAGAAGTCAACTGTAAATTATCTGAATCTACTGTATCATTTGAAAAGAAATGTCAATATGTCTCTTATATCTGTAGTAAAATATCAGTGAAATTTAACATACAATTTCAAATACTATAAACAACAAAAGGGAATTGACTCAGGGTAAAAGAAATTTCTGGAAGCTGAACCTGAAGTTTATTTACTATATTAAACTTAACAGAATAACAGAGTTGGAAGGGACCTTGGAGGTCTTCTAGTCCAACCTTCTGCTCAGGCAGGAAACCCTATACCAGAGGTTTCAAACTGGATTTCTTTGAGGGCCGGATCTACTTTATAGTTCTCCTCCATGGGGTGGGGGGAGAAACACGATGGACATCTTCCATAGCATTCTGCCGGCCAAAAATGAGCCATGTGGGAGCCCTGCGAGATCCCCATGTGGCCCATTTTTGGCCTTCCTGGCCTTTAGCAGTACTCTGCCAGCCTAAAACAGGCCGTGTGGGGCCTCTGTGCAGCCCTTTTCGGCTAGCAGAGTGCTGGAGACTGGGAAGGCCGAAAACATCCCGTTTTAGCCAGCAGAGGCACCATGGGCCAGTCCTCTGATATTTCCAGGCCAGCCCTGCGGGCCAGATTTAAGCACACCGTGGGCTGAATTTAGCCCACGGGCCTTGAGTTTAACATCCCTGCCCTATACCGTTTCAGACAATGGTTATCCAATCTCTTCTTAAAAACCTCTAGCATTGGAGCACCCACAACTTCTGGAGGCAAGTTGTTCCAACGATTAATTGTTCTCAGTTTCAGGAAATTTCTATTTAGTTGTCTCCTTGATTAATTTCCATTCACTGCTTCTTGTCATGGCTTCAGGTACTTTGGAGAATGGGTTGATCCCCTCTTCTTTGTGGCGGCCCCTCAGATATTGGAACATTGCTATCATGTCACCCCAGCCCTTCTTTTCATTAAGCTAATCATACCCAACTCCAGAAAACTTTCTATAAATATGTAAGCCTCCAGTTCCCTGATCATCTTGGTTGCTCTTTTCTGTATTCTTTCTAGTCTTAACATCTTTTTATATCATGGCGACCAAAACTGGATGCACTATTCCAAGTGTGGTCTTACCAAGGCATTATAAAGTGGTACTAATACTTTGTGTGATTTTGATTCTATCCCTATGTTAATGCAGTCTAGAACTGTATATTGGCTTTTTTGGCAGCTGCAGAACACTGCTGGCTGATATTTAAGTAAATGTCCACTAGGACTCCAAGATCCCTCTTGCAGTTACTAATATTGAGCCAGATACTGCCTATTCTATTCTACTGAGCCACCTATTAGTATCAACATAAATTGAAATTTGATTATATCTTACTTAAAGGAGTTCAATGAATAGCAAATTAATAGACCAATTACCTTAAAGCAATCAAACAAATGGTCAAGCTGTTCAGGAGAGAAATCCCAGGCCAATTTTGCAAGCAGATCATGTACATTTTTCACAATGGCTTCATGTTTTCCTGCCTTGAAAAGCAATATATTAATGTTGTTTTTATGTTATTTGTAGAAAAAAGTACATGTTGCAACATTATTATCACAAAGTACAATTTTAAGGTAAACTGATTAAAATTCAAGGATTGGTATATTTATGATGTAATTTATGCTGCTTTACAAAGCTATCATCAAGAAGCTACAAAATAAACAAAGAGTGGCGAAAACATGAGAATGCTTAATAATACATGGTTCCTTCTATTTTATGTATCTCAGCTTGAAGAAAACAGCAACAGGCAGCCTTTGAAGAAGTGCAAGCCAAACCTAATTTCTGGGAGAAAGCTAGAACATGAAATGTGATGACAGAAAACTAATATTGCTTCATTACATAACATCAGGGAGATGCTTTAATTTTCCAAGAAAGTACTGTGGAAGCTGTTCAGGACAAAATGTGAGAACTGCTTCAAGCTTCATGAGACCTTTGGTTGAGATTGATAGAGCTGAATAGGTGAAGGTTATTAGAACAGATACAGGTAGTCCTGGACTTATGATCACAATTGAGCCTAAAATTTATGTTGTTAAGTGAGACATTTGTTAAGCGAGTTTTGACCCATTTTATGATCTTTCTTGTCACAGTTAAGTGGATCAGTTGATAAGTTAGTAACACGGATGTTAAGTGAATCTGACTTCCTCACTGATTTTGCTTGTCAAAAGGTGATCACATGACATCGGGATACAGCAACGGTCGTAAGTATGAACCAGTTGCCAAGCATTTGAATTTTGATTACATGATTATGGGGGTGCTAGAAAGGTTGCAAGTGTGAAAAATGATCGTAATGATCTTTTTTCAGTGCTGTTGTAATTTTAAATGGTCACTAAATGAACTGTTGTAAGTTGAGGACTACCTGTATATTCTATGAATAAATGCAAAGAAAGGAGAATGAGATCAGAAAATATTGGAAAAGTTTAAACAGAATCTGTAAGCACACTTAGAAGTTCATGAAGAAGCTAAAAGTATACCATATTTTTTGGACTATAAGACATACCTAGCTTATGAGGAGGAAAACAAGAAAAAAGTTTTTTGCCTCCGCACATCCAGTTTTTGCCCTCCCTGGCATCCAGAAGCACTCTGCAGGCCAAAAAGGGGCCGGTTTTTGGCCTCCCAAACCCTCCATAGGTCCCGTTTTTGCCCTCCCCGGTGTCCAGAAGCACTCTGCAGCCAAAAATGGGACCCGCCCATTTTTGGCAAGCAGAGTGCTTCTGGACACTGGGGAGGGCAAAAATGAGCCATAGAGAGAGTTCAGGCGGCCAAAAACAGGCCTGGATTTGCTCTAAAAGATGCACAGACATTTCCACCCACTTTTTTTTGGGGGGGGAGTGCATCTTATAGTCCAAAAAATATGGTAATTAGAGTGGAGTGAGAAAGATTAATTTGGATAATAAATTGCTGGATGGACATAAATTAATGAAAGTGAAAGAGGTGGTTTTAATGATGAGACTGCAATGCTTAAGATCAGAGTAGATAGGAGTGTTCAAGATCCAAAATATTTATTTTGCTTCAAATTTTTATGAACAGTTTCAAAGCAGTCCTATTTCAGTAAAACAAAACATTTAGGCTAAAACAAAATCTGGAGGGATCTCAGGATGATTTTTTTTATGGGATGAATAAAGAAAAGCTGCTTCCTGCCTTCTACTCAGTAGCACCTAGAAAGGGATACACTCCTTCTCAGTGTGCTGAGAGAGAATCCAAGGAATGGGTTAACTCTGCTCTTCCGCTCAGAGTCAATCAATTCTTTGGCCACGCCTCCTTTGCTTGCGCATGCCCAGTTTTGATGAAGACATAGTGATTAACTTGACATATTTTGGTGCTGATTTTGGTCACTCCTGGACTTTGGACCAGATGGTCACCAGGATGGGGTTGGATTCTTTCTCAGCACACCAGTATCAGGTTAAGACCAATGCCCCTTCTCCAGTGTTCTGAGTAAAGAATCCAAGGAATGGGTCATACCAAAGCCGGCAGTCCTAAGGGTGGGTAACAGTCTGGTCCCGAGTCCCAAAATCTATATGCATCTTCTGAAGCACCCGTGTGGTGAAGGCCACTTCAGCTGAATGAAGGCATCCAGTTTGTAGTGTCTCATGAACAGGATGGAAAAGACCATGTTGCTGCCCTACAGATGTCCTCGATAGAGACTGTCACTTGCCTGGGTAATGGAAGGGCTTGAAGCTCATAAACTTTGGCGATGCATGCCCGGATCCACTGGCCTATGGTCAATAGTGTAACCTTGTTAGGGCTGGAACGGTGGAAAGATACAAACAGGGATTCTGTCCTTCTAAGAGAGGCTATCTTTTTTAAGTAAGTGCGGAGGGCCCTCCTGTTTGAATGGAATATGCAAACAGGCAACCTTGAAAGTGAGGAAGCACAGGCTGCCTGATCGTAATGGCTCGAATGGCTCTGATATGAGCTTGTAGTTCTTTAGGCAAGTCCCGGGGGGGGGGGGGAGATACCTGTGTACTACGGGAGGTTTCAGGTTAGTTGCACCTCTAATGAAACCGCGCACCATCAGGTGTAGAGCAAGCGACTCCAGATCTCTTCAGGATAACACCGAGGCCAGAGCCACTACTTGTCTGCATATGGTATTGGGGGACAGACCGTTGTCCAGCTCTTCCTGAAGGAATTCCAGGATTTTGGCCACTGATACCGCGGTGGAATCGAAGTCACCCTTAGAATATCAGCCAACGAAGGCCCTCCAAGTTGCGTCATAGATTCTGTTGGTTGAAGGCCTCCTAGAGGCCTGGATCATCTGGAGAAATTGAGCTGCCTCAGAGCTGTCCACTCAAATATCAGATGGTCAGTTGTAGTCATTGTGGTTCTGGATGAATTAAGGCTACCTGGCTGAGGGAGATTCCGTCCTGAGGGATTCTCCAGGGTCTGGATACTGACAGGCTGACCAGATCTGCTTACTACAGATCTCTGCCTTCTCTGCCAGTACCTTCTTGATTATCCTCAGGATGAGCGGAAGCGGAGGAAAAACATATAGTAGGCCTCGGGGCCACGGACTATGGGAGTGCATTGGTCCCTTCCACCCCCAGTGTTGTAAACCTGGAATAAAACCTGGGTAACTGGATGTTTGATGGGGAAGGAAACAGATCCAGGCTTGGGGAACTGAACCTTTCTGAAAGCTCCCTGAATAGGTTTGGGGGCAGGCACCACTGAGTGGTCAACCATGACTTGCTGAGCCAGTCTGCCTGTACGTTCGCTGTCCCATGTGTTCTTCCCTGATGGAGAGAAGATGGCTCTCTGACCAGAGGCCCAATTGTTCTGCCTCTCGCATGAGGGATGTGGAATAAGTGCCCCCTTGGCAGTTGATATGGGTCTTGGCAGCTACATTGTCCCTCAGAATGAGTACATGGTGATCAGAGAACATGTCCTGGAATTGCCTGAGGGCCAAGTGGGTTGCCCTGAGCTCCAACCAGTTAGTATTACTCTTCAGGTCCGATTGAGACCACTGCCCTTGTGCCATCTGGGACTGACAGTGGGCACCCCAGCCCAAGAGGCTGGCCTCTGTGGTGATGGTTAGGCGGCTGGGCTCCTTGAAAACACATCCCTTGGTTATGGCCTGAGACATCCACCACTGGAAGGATTGCAGTACCTTTGATGAGATTTGAACCCTGGCATTGAGTTGTTCCTGTCAGACTGTTTGTAGGGCAGGAGGAATTACTGCAAGATCCTGGCATGCAAGCATGCCCAAGGTATGACTAATATGCAGGACACCATTTTGCCCAGGAGTTGCGAGAGAAGGACCAGACACACTACTCGGTCCACTTGGATTCAACTCGCCAAGGTCCTTATAGTGACTTGACGCTCCTGAGATAGATAGACTTCACATGACCTGGTATCTATGACTGCACCCAGGTGTAGCAGTCGGTTGGAAGGAGTTAGATGGCTCTTGTCGAAATTCACAGAAAACCCGTGATCCTGTAGAGCCCAGATAGTGATTTGCAGGTCTTCTGCCGCTGGAGGAAAGAGGCGGATTGTATCAACATACTGTCCAGGTAAAATTGGATGCGCACTGGAATCGCCCAGAGGTGTGTTGCTAGTATCAGCAACAATTTGGTGAAAGTCCTGGGCTCTGAAGATAGGCCAAATGGTAGAGCCTTGTACTGATAATGCAGCCCACATAATGGAACCGCAGGAACCTCTGGTGAGATGGCAGGATAGGTATGAGGAGGTATCCCTCCATTAGCTCTATGGATGTTCCCCAGTATTGACTGGAGGGACTGCATCTTGAATTTTTTGTAAATCAGATGTCTGTTTAATCTTTTCCAATCCAGGATTGCTCTCCACCCCCACCCCACCCCCAAGGTCTTTGGAACTATAAACAGAATGCAGTAAAACCCCTGTCCCTGTTGTTCTTTTGGGACTGGTTGAATAGCTTGGATGTCCAGCAAGTGTTTGAGCGCTATCTCCATGAGGGTTCTTTTCACCTTGTCCCTTGAGATGGGGCAACTTATGAAGAAGTTCAGGGGTGTGGAGAGGAATTCAAGGGTGAGATCTAGTCTCACCATATTCAGGACCCAGATATCTGTAGTGGCTGCTTCCCATTGATTGGCAAATAGCCTTAAGCGCCTGCCAATGGGAGGGCTGGACCTGCCGACACTTGGCATGGCAAAAGGGGAGACTGCCTGTGCCCCAAAATGGCTGCTTGCCTTTGAAGTGTTGTCTATTCCTGTCTCTGAATCCGGATCTGTCTGGTTGCCAGTCTTATCTGTGGGTGTACGTCCTCGGGATTGAGGGGTGCTAAACCCCATATCTGTGGACCAAAAGGAAGGTCCACAAAAATAAGGCTAGGGAGGGTTTTAAGCTCGTCGATATACAGAAGATAGGACCTTTCCCCTAGCCTTAGTCTCCACTAAAATGGGCTCTAGGGCCTCTCCAAACAGCTTGCTACCCTTGAAGGGAGCAGAGGCTAGTTTCCACTTATATTTCATGTCTGCCTGCCAATGGTGAAGCCACAGCAGATTGGCATCGCAGACAATGGCCCTGGAAGCAAGCTTGGTGGCATTCAAGGTGGCATCTGCTGAGAATTCCATAGCCACTATCAGTTTGTTGATGTCCTGGTGTCTGCGAGGCGGGTGTCGGGGAAGAGGCTCTTATGAGGAGTGGATCGGCCATCGCCAGGCTCTGAGGCGGGTTTCTCTCCCACCAAGGGTACAGACTTCGGGTGGGGAGAAAACGGTGCCTGGCTCCCCTCCAAAGGCAGGAGAGGCAAGGAGCAGAAGCAACAGTCCAAAGTTGGAGGCTATTGAAAGAAAGCAACTCTCCTCTTGGTGGGGGGGAGTGTTGTATGTGAAGGTATCAGCCTCCCCCCCCCCTTTTCTTGCCTGCCTCCAGGAGAGGCTGGAAGAGTGGCATCACCTGGAGCTTTTCCTCAGTTGCAGATCTGAGCTCTTTCAATCCTCCCCCGGATCTGCAAGGAGCCCCCACTTTCTCCCACTCTCCTCCCTCCCAATTAATCACTTCCCCGGCCTTTGTCCAAAGAGCCCTCCGAGGGCGGCAGTCCTTCTGCGGGCAGTTACCTGCTGAGAAGCCTCTGGAGGGGTGGCTGAGGGGTGCTGTCCCTCAAGGAGAGCAAAGCCCCCTTTCAGCCTCTGCTTCTCCCAGTGGCAGTTGCCCCAAGGCCCCTCAGTTCAGCCCCCCTGCCCACTCTTCTGTCTCTTTGGAAGGTGCAGGTGGAGAGAGGGATGGAAGCAGCCCGTCCCTCCTTCCCTCCCCCAACTCCAGGCAGCCACACCTGGCAAAGGAGGGAGAGATTTCCTCTGACTTGGGGGAGATATGAAAATGACAGATCAGATTGGGGAGGGGTCTGTTTTTCTTCCACTTGAGGGGGAGCCGATTCCTCCCCATCCAGACCTTCCCAGCCTCCAGGCACCATGTGACTTCTTTTGAATCCCAGCAGTATTAAATCCTCCCTCTTTCCCCCAAAGGATATGAGGCCCCTCCTTTCCCTTCGCTCTGCCCCACAGTTCCCAACCAAGAGAAAGTGCTGGCCTGGACACACAGCGCCCCAGGGTCAAGCTAGGCTGATGTCCCCCTACATAGATCCAGCAGACAAAACAGGAAAGGGGGGGGCAGAGAGAAATATTTAGTTGTTCAGTACGCCAAAGTGGGAGGCCAGTGGACCAGAGAGCTTCTTCTCCATCTTCCTAGGAGCATGGGACTTTTCATGACTGGACCCTAGGATCTCTTGCAGTTTGTTCTGCTGCTGGAGGATGGGCTGCATCCTCCAGCAGCAGAACAAATATGATTTTTTAAAAATATGATTTTTTAAAATTAGTTCTAAAAAATTCATACTAGTGGTCCGCGGGATTTAAAATTATGAATTTGGTGGTCCCTAAGGTCCAAAAGGTTGGAAACCCTGTAATGGGTCTAAAAAACTGGCAAAACTGTTCATGGAGCATATTTATTGACTACATAGAGTGCCGCATTGAGTGCTCTCAGACCGAGGTGTTCAAATTACCGCTAAGCTCTGGAGGGAGTTTTTAAAGTCCTTTGGGTCGTCCCACGGACTTTCCTCAGATTTTCATCCTGCTTGTTATGGGGCTGCTGAACTTGCGAACGCTATGGTGGAACAATACATTAGATGTTATGTAAATTATCAATAAGAAAATTGGGTGGATCTATTGCCGTTTGCAGAAGTGGCTTATAATAATGCAGTACACAGCAGCACTGAGTTGATTCCTTTCCAAATCACTTACCCGCATGGACTTCGTTCCTATGCCTGAGTTACCTAGAGAACCCTCAACATCCATGTCCTTAATGGATTGGATGGAATCATTAAAAAAGGGTTGGGAGAATACAAAAAAAGCTCTAGCAGATGCAACTGAGGAATATAAAAAGCAGGCAAATAAACACAGATCTCTCCAACCGGCTTTTAAGGTGGCTGACACCCAGTCTTCCATTGCAGCTTGTTGAAGCCTGCTGTTGATTCCAATTTTTCGACCAATACCAGCAACTCCCCCCAAACCTTTGGTAGTACAAGGTGAAACACATTATGAAATCAAGAAAATCCCTGATTCTAGATTACAACGAGGATGATTACAATATTTAGTGCTGTAGAGAGGCTATCCTTTGGCAGAAGCTACTTGGGTGAAAAATTGGGATGTACATGCAGATATTGATTACCCAATTCATGACAAGTTCCCCGACAAGCCAAAGGGCCCCTTGCAGGGGGGGGGGGTTTAAGTGGATTGATGACAAGACATTTACCCCTTGTTGTTTATGGTATTTTTCAGGACGTAATTTTTTGAAGGGGGAGACACCTGTCAGCTTTGGAAGCCATATTAGCACCAGAAGCTGCCACATTCTTGAGCATGGGAAGGGGGATTTTATGGAGCATATGTGGTTAGACATTCTTCTTTAAAGTCAAGGTCAGGTTATTCCTGCCCGTGGCTGAGGAGTGGTTGAGGGGATGTCTCAAGTTGGGACAGATGGTAATTGGCACATATGATGGACTGATGGCTGCACGGGGTGGATTTGTAATTTTTTACTTATTGGAGGGAAACCTGGAACTTTCATGTTCAGGATTTCCTATATGTGCCAGTATACTTACTCTAATAAAAAAAACTTTGAGAAAATGCTCGTCTTGGAGTTTTTAATTGGAGTTGGATTTTTCTGGAACCTTGATAGGCCCAATGTCTTTGGGCGTCTCGGAATAGCTTAGGTAAGGAAATTTCCTCACTCTTCACAGTTGACTCTGAAAAGAGCAGCTCATCTGTGTCCACCAGGTCTGCTCCCAAATGTGCTGCTGCTTTGGCATTAAATAAGAATTTAAAGAGGGCTGGACGAAAGAACCCTGCAAATGCTGGGGGATCTGGAGCCATTCCCTCATTCTCTGAAAGTTTTTTGGTCCTCATCTATTAAAAGGAATGCCCTGCTCTGTATATTTGAACAGGTTGAGTGTGACCTTTGGAAAGCCTCCAGATCTCTTTGATACTGTGATGCCATAAATTGGTTTTGAAGTATGGGTTTTTCCGATGCCCCAGGGGCAGCCTGACATTCCTGTTGTAGATGGCCTGTGTTAAGACTTCTGCTATCAGAATTTTCATCTGGTCCATGATCTCAAGCCCCTGGCTCTCCCTTGGGCAAGGTCCTGCTGCTGTGGGTGTAAAGGTGGCCTTTGGTGTCACCTTCATCCATTTTGGCGGTGGCTCCCACTGCCTTTCTGCTTTCACTGACGTGTATCAGCAAAAACCTCATTGCCTTCTGAATAAAGAGATGGCCGATAGAATTGCTCTCTGGCATCATCTGGCGACTCAACCTGAGAGTAAGGAATCTGTTGCTTTACCCCGATTGGACGATTTAGCTGCTGAGCTGGTAGAGCGCGGGAAATTTCAATCATTCACTATCCAGGGGAGCTTTTCCCCCTCTTTCGCTCTGCCTCCTTCTCGGCCTTGGCAATCCCTTTGTCAATGGTCTTCTGGTGCCTCCGGGGGTCTTTTTCGTCAGCCTTTGAGGGTCTTTGTGAGGAAAGGGCTTTTGCTTTTAATCTGGCCGCTGCTCCTTTAGTGATCCACTTTAGTCCTGCAGAGCCGTTTGGCCGGATCTGGGTCTGGACAGGGAGCCCCTGGTTCTCCCCATTCACCCCTGGCATTGCATGGTCCACATGGTCCGCCATTTTAGTTTTCTGCCCCTCCAGGCAAAGCAGGCTCGTTCCTAAGTGGAACCTTCTGTCACGGCTTTTCTCTTTAGCCTCTTCGGAGTATGGCCAAGACTCAATTGTCACCTTCGCTGTCCGGGTGGACTTCACCTGGGGACCTCAACTCTACCCAGGAGTCAGAATAGGCGGCTATGCTGGACAGACTGGGGAAACCAATCTTGAAGAGGGTGGCTATTCTGGGCAGAGTGGGGAGCCAGCAGTGGATGGGCAAGGCCATTTAGCCAAGCGGCTGTGGAGCTGGCCATGGCAAGGATGGCTATGCCAGACAGACCGGAGGAGCCAGCCTCCCTGTTTGCAGTCCTGTGAAGGCTTATGTGGAGCCGGGACCTTATTGTTTTGAAGAATTCAAGGAATAACTGTTCTTTTTGTTCACGAGCACCTCTTCTACAGATCTCTTCTGAGCGAAGACTGAGTCAATGCACAGGCAAAAGAGCGTGACCAAAGAATTTATTGACTCGGTCTCCGAGCAGAAGAGCAGAGTTAACCCAGTCCTTGGATTCTCTACTCAGCACACTGGAGAACTTCATATCCAACTTCCTTCATCAATTCCCAATTTTGCCAGAACTTCCCTTCCCCTCAGGCATTGTGGATTTACTGCGCTATATACAATGAACCAGTTCCCTATTGTAATTGTCTCAACAATAAGGAACATAATCCAAGCATAGCATCTTCCACAGCCTCTTCTGTCCCTGATCTTTCCAGAGCCTGCCTTCCTAAACAAATGGTTGTATATTGAGGACTACCTGTACTGAACAATTTGAACTAGAGCTACTATTAAAAATACTTGCAGTTTATTTGAAACTTTGAAAAGAGTTAATTTTTTTGCACCCTTGTAAAGGGATAGGACAATGTTTCAGAGATGAAAGAATTAATATTGTAGTACAACAGACAGACAAAATGTGGCCACACAAAATTGGTCTCACTCAAGAGGATAGTATTTAATTCTTACCTGGGCAGCCCAAATGTTGTCAAGATCTTGCAAGGTTAAGGCCTTTTCTTTGATGACAAAACGAAGAATTTTCTCTAACTTTTCTACATACTGAGGTTGATGTAGACTATCTCTCAACACAATTGATAAAATGTTGTTTTGCTGGATCCATTCCTAAACAGAACATGAATGTGTTAGATACAATTAAAATACATACATATTTCCCTTTTGTTTCATTTTAGATGAGTAAAGCAATGCATTATAAAACTCTTGGGGAGAGAACCACAATTTGAAAAAGGAATACTAATAATATTCATCAACTTTTTCTTCCTAGAACAAGCATATTCAATTGACTATTTCAGATTTCACAATGACTATGTACAGTATAATTTTGCTATGTAAGCATGTAGTAAGATATAATGTGAATTGGATTAGCTTTACCCTTGATATTCTGGAAGCCTCTTGAGATCTGGTTATGTCCACCAAGTCTGAGGGGTCCAGGGAACTGGAGACATGTTTACATGCCTCCATTATTGAGGTATATTCATTCTTCTCTCTCCCTTACCCCCTCTCTTTCTCTCTTTGGGTTTCTACATATTTTCCTTTTAATTAACTTTTAACTTTTTAATGACTTTCATATTTTTAAATGTAATGTTTTTATTTAATTATTGTGCACTACCAAGAGTCACTTCTCATGAGATGGGTGGCTATATAAATTTGATAAAGTAAATAAATTCATGCATATTCTTTAAACAGTTACCCACTGAATTAAAGCAAATAAGCTTACTGCCATTCTTTCTGCTGTAAGCCATTCTTCCTCTTCAGGATTGCCATGTCGATGGGTATAATATGACACACTGGATATCACTTTGTTAACTTCATTTAGTGCATTCATTTTTCCATTGAAAGATGAAATTTGTAATAATCTATGAAGCAATGTTAAAATAACATTTAAGGGAACCAGAAAAAGATAACTCAACTCCTAAAAAGCGTTAGCGCAACTAAAGAGATCTTACCTAAGTATCATTTTTAATCTAAATATTTCTAAGTTTTTAACTGTTTCCTCTTGTCCTGGAACTCTTGAGGCTAAGTTCTTCAGAGATTTTATTATCATTGACAAAGCATCATTTTTGGCTTCATTCTTAGCTTCTTTCTTCAGTTCATCATCAGTTAAGTTCTCTAAAAACTGTGGAACCATTTCTATAATTGGAAGGAAGTATTTCTTCACTGTATGCAGTGTTAAAAACTCATAGCATTGTCCAAATGGTCTGAAAGAAAGATATCAATGTAAAGGAAAAACTAGTTTTAAGTAGTAAACAGCCATATTTATAACTCTTTTCACAAAAATTAATCAAAGCAAAATTTACTATGACTGATTGAAAAATAAACTATTTAAGCCCTCTTAATGGACTGACTTGCTGTGTATAAAATATGAATTGGATTTACAACTTCAGGGTAAATCTGATTGATTACAATCTTAATACAGGTAACTACTGTAACCCAAGTTTTAAAAAGTAAAACAGCAAGAAGCTCTGTATCCAATGGCAAGTATTGGACGAAGCCTAAAGATTGAAGTTAGGAAACAGGTGGGAAGCTGTTTATGATCTCTTCTGTAGAGATAATCCACAATGTTTCTGCTATGTAATGATGAAATGTCCAAAGAAAATAGAAAAGATACAGACTAAACTAATATGTGTACAATGTATAATCTCTGGAGGGGCACGTTCCATGAGGTGAAGTGGTGCTAACGCCATCTGCATCTACTGCATCTATGGAGCAGAAGGCTTTTGTAGTGCTAGTTCTTGTAATATTTATACTGTCTTTGCCCCTATCTTGTTACAACAACTTTGGTGCCGATGTAAGCCACCTGCTTGGAGTTAGTGGTAATAGAACTTCTACAATAACTCCAAGTAACTTTGGAAAGTTTGAAACTATGAACTTCATTTTAGGATATGTCAAGGCATTCAACATTGAATGAAACCTGAAATCAATTGGTTACAGCATATCACACAAGTTCAAATCCATGGCTATATCTAGATTCTGTTCCCAGGAAAACATGGAAAAAACTAAGCAATTTTGGAAGTCAGCACAGGGAATCCCAGGGCAAAAGTCACTTAAGAGTTCTGGGGTGGCACAATCTTCCCCACAATCAGAACACTTTGGAAAAAGAGTATCAAGGCTATATGACTAAGGAGCCTAAAAGTGAAATGAAAAAGGAAATGTCAATGGCATTAAATTTTTAAGAATGTAAAATGAAGAACAAAGAAATGGAGAAGGAAAGCCAGGAGTGGACAAATCACAAAGCCACCAATATGACAGAAAATAAATTAGTCTATTTTTAGCAAGACAGTATTATTATACTGTACAGCATAGGTGAGAGAGTGGGATTTTAATCTTTTCATCTCCACTAAAGAATTTTCAGGATGCTAGACCATATAAATTATAAATATATAAACCCATATAAATTCATCACTGTGATGGGTTGCATACTATGGAAGAATGAAACTGAAGTTATTCTTCTGTGGCATCCATCCATCACAATGAAGAGTTTAAATAAGTCAATTGTCACTCTGATGTTCACTTTTGGGGAGTAGAAAAAATAGAACTTTCAGCAATGATTTTGATAACATCTAATTAAGAAAATGTCAGTAACAAAAATTATTTTCTGTACCCAAGATAAATATTTTTTATCAAAGGCATTCTATTAAGCTTAAATGAATATTTAATTAGTGTTTATTTTTTTGTGTAATAAAACTAATTTTAAATATATTTTGAGAATTAATGTAAAAGTTAAACTCTACACTACAGAAAGCTATAAAAACCTTTGGATTATTGCACATGCTGTACATGGGGCTATCTTTGAAGAGTGTTTGGAAGCTACAACTGGTCCAGAACACAGCAGTGTGGACAGTTTGGGAAGCTCATAAGGTGGCACATATAACACCCAAGTTATGCGAGCTACACTGGCTGCCGATATGCTTCCTGGTACAATTAAAGTTTATTATTTTTAAAGCTCTTTATGACATTGGCCCAGAATATCTGTGGAACAATCTTTCCCTAATGGGATTGGCCTGCCTCACTTGTGCTGGTAGAAGGCGCCTACTGTAGATCCCATCATTTTGGCTGGTGGGATCCAGGAGAAGAATTGTTTCTGCCACAGCTCCTGACCTTTGGAACATCTTGCCACAGAAGGTAAGATCCCCCCCCCCCCCACTTTAGTCTTCAGGAAATGCCTTAAAACCTGGCTATGCTGGCTGGCATGGAGTCCTGAAAGAGAAGTTGTTAGCTCGAGATGGTTGCTACATTAACAGAAGGCATCCCATCTCTGCCCTCCAAATCCTTGTTTTTTAATCCATTCTTATATTTATAATTGTTGAATATTTTATTTTGATATAAGCTGCTCAATGACCTGAACCACGAAATGGGCAGCAAATAAATTTGATAAATATAAATATTTATATCTGCAGTAATGTCAATACATCAATATAGGCAACATTTTGAAAGGGAAAAAGTCCTCCATGTTTCAAGCTCAGAACTGTTACCACAATGTGCTTGTCAGGCTCAGAGAAAGCTGGAGTATCCTCGCCAAAGATCTTGCCTGTCAGCCGATCAACCTGCCTGCCCCGCGTGCCTTTGCTCCGCTTTGGCCGAGCCCGGCTGCTTGCTTGAGGGTCTCCCTGCTCATACGTGCCCTCCTGGCCCCACCACAGCTGGCAGGGAGGGTCGCAAGAGGAGAAAGAAGAGGGTAGTCTTCGGGGAAACTTCTGTCATGGCTTGCGCTCGTTCTTCAGCCAGCCCAGATTTCCAAAAAGTTGCCAAGAAGAAAAAAAAATGAGTAGCAAAGAGCCCTAAGGAGAGCTCGCTGGCTTGGCCCAACCTCGCCTTAGAGGGAGGGAGGGAGAGAGAGAGAGAGAGAGAGAAGAGACAGAGGGGGGAGGGATAGAAATAGACAGAGATACAGACACACACACACAGACATAGAGAGAGAGACACTCATAGATACAGAGAGGAGAGAGAGATAGAGACAGAGACAGAGAGGGATAGAGAGTGACAGAGAGACACAGAGAGGGGGGAGATAGAGATGGGGGGAAAGAGAGACATAGAGAGACACAGAGAGAGGGGGCAGAGAGAGGGAGACAGAGATACAGAGAGGGGGAGAGGAGAGAGACATAGAGAGATACAGAGAGAGGGGGAGAAAGAGGGAGAGACAGACATAGGGAGAGAGATACAGAGGGGGAGAGATACAGAGGGAGGGGAGAGGGTTTTGTGGTTCCCGTTGTTTTTTAACAACCAGTTATCTGTCCTAATGACCGGTTGAGTAGGTGTGGCTGGGGGTGTCATGTGACTGGGTGGGGGTGAGTGATGTCGAGTTGGCTAGGTTTTGTGACTCCCGGTATTTTCTTTTCTGTGTGAAACTGGCTCTTTGAATGTTTAAGGTTGTAGAACTCTGCCCAAAGCAAAGTTTACTGCACAATTCTACTTGCTTAATTAAAATGAAAAGAAATATCAAAGTCTTTCTACAAACTAATGTAAAGGTTTTCCTTCTCCAGTCATGTCCGACTCTAGAGGGTGGTGCCCATCTCAGTTTCTTAGCTGAAGGAGTCAGCACTGTCCAAAGACATTTTCGTGGTCATATGGCCAGCATGACTATATGGCAAGTTGCATAAATGTTGTTGCCTTCCCACCAAAGTGGTACCTATTTATCTACTCACATTAGTATGCTTTCAAACTGCTAGGTGGGCAGGAGCTGGGCTAAATAACAGGAGCTCACCCCATCATGCAGCAGGACTCGAACTTGGGCTGTCAGCTTTCTAACTGATAAGCTCAGTGTCTTTAACCACCAAGCCATCACACTCCATACACTAATGTAGTTTGTACATTAAGGAACTTTAAATCACTAAAGCTCCTAGATAGCAAGAATTAGAATAAAGAGATTAAAAAAATAAGAAGTTGATTAATTTTGTCAAACAAACTAAATACAGTGCATTTAGATCAGAATTACAAAATAAGGTTCTCTTCATTTTGCAGTACAATACATATAATTTTTGTTTTAAGTAGTATCAATTGCAACACAAACTTTTTCATATACTATCAAAGACTTAAAAGAGTTCAAAATTTTAAATGTAACATTAGGGCTGACAAATAAGATTCAGAGTATTTTAGGAGTGCGTGCAATTTATAGTTTAGCAATCTGAATTGTAGCCATCAATGACTGTATTTTAAAAAAAATCTTTAATTGAGACAATCTGATATGAACAATCTCTAAATTACCTCTTTTGCAGTAAAAAACTATTTTTGACAGCAAATGGGAATAGATTAAAAAAAACAGGTGTTCTGATTAGTTAAGAGAAGAAATGTTTTCTACTGGAGCAAATCCACTATTGGTTATAAACTACCTTCCAAGTTTACTTTTTAATATTATGTATTCTCATGTTCTTATATTTCAGAACTGTGCAATCTTCTTTGCATTTTGAGAAGTGTGGAAACATGTGCATATAATAGTAACTTTATCATAAAATATACAGAAAAGTGATTTGAATTAAAATGAGTTACTGTTGTTCAATGACAAATTCCAAACACTTCCTTAGAAGAACTTACTTGATGAGAGCTGCAATAATCTGAACATTCAGTGCTGATCCACTCATAAAACGATCATGTAGAATTTGAAACCCATTTAAGGTGCCAAACTTGTTGATGAGATCTACTAGCCAACCCTAAAAAACAATGTTTTCTCCTTTACAAGTAATTTCTATCATCAAAACATGTATTTACATCACAGACGTTGCTCAACATATTTGATTGAAATTGGATGCCAGTATCTTTAAATTATTGTTCTTTTACCTTTACCTATCCTTTAAACTTTATTGAAATTTGAAAAATTATATCACCTGAAACCCAGTCTTTAATTATGACATTCAAAGGCAGAATAAGTATTTTATTTTTGTCAGAAACAAAGGCAGAATGATTATCTTTAAAAATCTATTTATGTTAGGTTCCATAATCTAATTTAGCTAAAATAAATTTATTAAATTGCATTAATAACAAAAATTCAAGCATTCAAGTGTTTTGTCCACAATCACTTTTATTCAATTTAATACTCTGAAAAAGTACTACTTGCGGTATAAAGGGAAGCTGAATTATCAAAATTGTCAATATCATTATTTAAATATCAGACTGAAATCATATTCTAAAAACCCTCTGCATAGGCTTCTGTTGAAATAAATGCACAAATTCTAGTTTTTCTGACTCAAATAATAAACCAAAAGAAATCGAGTTTCTGTAGTTTTCCCTTATCTCTGGAAATTACTTTTCAGAGATTTCACCTATAGTTCCAATTTCAATCAGCATACCTTTGGTGACCGTGGGTCTGGAGGACGAGCATAAAGTTCATCTTCAGCTAGCTGAGCTCCAGCAGGAACAGTTTCTGAGGGACGTGTACCATTATAAAGATGGAATTTGCAATGAGGATTTAAGGCCATTGCAAGAAGTTCAAGAAGAGGAAACCAATCTTGGGCCAGCTTTGCCACACAAAGTTCAACAAGGCGATGGGTGTTGTTAATGATACATCTCTATTTAAAAGAAAATGATTTTAGATATGCTGCCTTGTATTCAAATTCTGCCACTAATCTTATTACAGTAATAAACACAATGCTATAGTGCAATGTGTTTTAGATTTAGACTAACAATTACCAAACTCATGGGTTCCTGAGGAACTGCAGAATTTTTACAAGGGATCTGTGACACGCACCAAACATGGCAAATAAAACAAAACACAGTCACACTGCTCTTCTTTTCATAACCACTGACCAAATAATATTCCACTGCCTAGGTAGAAAATTGTAAACAAAAATACCAGCAGATCAAAGGCAACCCTTTGATGACACTTCTCTTCCATCTGGCATAGACAGTGTATGCATTTTCTCATTAATGGCACTGTTCCTGCATGTCATAGTCAGCTATGACTCAGAGGAACTTGCTAAGTGAAGCCTGTGAAAGCTTTGAGTATACAATGACATGAGGCTGGTATACTCAGCAATCACCAGAATCAGCTGTGCCCCCTCCTATAGGATGAGGAACTGGAAAAACCATCCAGACCTAGAATGCACTTTTTGCAATGGAGGAAACTTGACTTCTCTTGTTGAGAAAAACCGCAATGGTACTCAGAAGTCTGTGACCTGAGCTCAAACCTGTGGAAAATCTGCTCCTTGGGACTCCAACTAGCTGATTACCTACCTATGATATCGAAGCCCTTGTACTCTGCCCAATGATGCTTCTGTCTCTTGCTTTGGACTCTGATTACTGAAAACTTTACCATCAAATTTCCAAAGATCTGGGGGACTGCTCAAATATGACCGTGATAGCAAAATTTTCTGTCTGCCGCTGCCTGTATTTGAGCCATTTGAAGCAGATTTCCCCAACCTTTCCAGCTTTGTGGCTCAGTGGCCGGTGGTGGTGGAGGAATGGCTCCTTGTGAGCAGTGGGCAAGTGTGCACACACAGCTCCATTTGTGCGAACAGCAGGCACATGCTATAGGCACATGCTGTATGCACATGCGCTCGACTGCTACTTATGCAAGTGGGAGTGTACACTCTCACCCACTACGTCCGCGGCCTGGTTCTGAACAGCTCAAGGGTCAGTAGTGGGCCATAGCCAGGGGGTTGGAGATCCCTGATTTAAAGCAAAGTCTGCAAGCAAATTCCTTTATGTATATCTGTGCATCTATTCTGGGTCAGGATCTTGCATTGCGCCTACCTGCTATCCTGTAAACTTCTTATAAATGTCCTCACTTTGGCACAGCTGTTCTCTATGAGCTCCTGCTGTTCTCTCTGTCTTTCACACAGCTACCCAGGTATCCTATAATGACTCTCTGTGCATGTTACATCCCATATTTTCCTTCTGTATGTTTTCATATCACATCGTCAATCCATATACACATACAACATGTATACAATACTATCATAAAAAAGCTACAAAAAGTTTAATATTAAAAGTATTTCCCTATTCAAAAATTTGGTAATTATTGGTTTAAAAAGCCAGGGGGCTTGGGAAATTAAATCTCCTTTCTTAGCACACTGGATTGGCTTATTATCATATATTTATGAATAGGTAACTCCAACTTACATGAATTTCAAATTTCCAGCCACTCACTGCCTCATCTGTAAGTATTTTTGTGAAAGAAATTGTTAACCCATCTCGGAAAAATCGCTGACATGCCTCACTTTTAACATCAAGACCTGTGTAAAAAACAATAAAATTATTTCTATGGAAATTCAATCCTCAAAACATGTTGAATGACAACAGATCATTCAAAATCTAACCCTTTAAAACCCTTATTAGAACACTTTGTAGCCTTAAGTATCTATAAAAATGGAATAAAAGTGTTAGTTTCTTTAGTAAATCTAAAATATACTATTTTTAATGTGAAAAATCGGAAAACTTGGAAGAAAAAATAATCAAAGAGTAATAGTTGAGGATGGAAAGTAGACTTATGAAAACTAAATGTTTTTGAAGGGTTACAAAAGAAACAGGAATGAATAGGCATTAAGGTAGTGTCTATTTAAGACTATTACCAATTCATACAGGTAAACCATTTTAACATGTAGCCAGGAATATTAATTGTATCAATTTTTCTTAATGTTTTTTCAGCTTACCCTTTTTACTAAGCTCAATAGCAGCTTCTAGAAGAACTTCTAACTCTCCCTTGGGTAACACAGGAACAACCCATCGAGGTCTAGGAAAACATAAGAACATAATTTTACATTACATCTAGGTTTTCCTCATTCATGTGTCCCAAGTACATGGGCTGTCAATTCCTCACTCATGAATCCCAAATACATTGAGTCATAAATTCAGAAACACTTAGAAAAACTCTGCCATAATTTGATATTGTTCTTTGTAAACAATTCAAGTTTTATGTGCACTCCAAGTTTAGCAACTGAGTTCTGCTCCAACGAAGTGAATACATAACTGAGAGAATATAGATGCTGTGAAGATCATTGGGTTTCTGTCATTTCATTCAAATAAGTTCTCATACAGCTACGCATTACTCTTATTTCAGCATGCATTGTTGTCATGAATATAAAATTTGGTCATAAATGTACACATTGTTGGAAAGTTTTTTTTTTACTGTTTGTCATATTTCAAATAATCAATAGCCAAGGTAGTTGGTAAACAAGAAGTGGATGTATTTGTTTAAAAGCTACAAAATACATAGCTTTAAATATATATCCAAAATGCCAACAGAAGTTAACCGTACAACTGTTAAAACTTTTGAAAATTACAAAAATATTTTTAAAAAACCTGTTGATCATGTCATCCAATTTTGCCAAATCAGTGTGTGGAAATGCAGGCTCTTCATCTTCAAGTTGTGGTGGGGCATCACCTTGACCCTGTTCATCAGGGGGAGTAGCTGGGGAATTCTCATTTGAAGAATCAGGTGAAGAAGTCTGAAATGGAAGCTATAGAGTTCTATGAACTATTCAAATTCCATTGTTTTTGTTTATAGATTCATATGATCATTTAAACATGACTAAACATTGAGATTCTGGAAAAGCTAGGAAGGTTGATTACTGTTTTCTTCTTAATTTTTTATATTCAAGATTGCATTAAAACCTAACCATGTGGTAATACTTCAAACTGTGGTCAATGACAGACCTACTTATTCTTCCTACAACCATATGAATACATATACCACTCTCATTCCACTGCAACAAGTAGTGTTTATTTTGACTTCATTTATCCCAAGCTTTTGTTTTATAACTTTTGACTGCCATAATAGTATCCAGATATATTATTTTTTCTTTTTGCAAGATACTAAATTTGTTATTTAAAACAGTATTTCTTTCCAAAATCAATGGAATTTTAATACAATACCTTTTTCTAATATTGATTGCTGAAGAATATAGTCATTTTAGGGTCTATTTAGGTTCATTTCTAACAAATGAAATAGCACTTGTGCTATCTACACAAAAGAAATCTTTGATAAAGCTTAGGTTCAGACTCTCATGTATCTAAATACTTTGCATGCCAAGCAAGTGTCCAGGTGAACAAAAAATTATACCATCTACAACTGTTTCTCTCTTAAGCCCTGCAGATTGCCTCATTGTTTCTTGTATGATTTATAGTGTTTACCTTAGCTCAATTATTTCTCTGTTAGCATAAAACAGGAGTGTCAAGCTCAAGGCCCACGGGCTGTATTTGGCCTACAGGGTACTTAGATTTGGCTCATGGGGCTGCCCTGGAAACAGCAAAGGACCGGCCCGCAGTGCCTAGGCCAGTGAAAAGAGAGCTCAAAAGGCCATGCGCAGTTCCCCGAAGTTGTTTTCTCTGCCAGCGCAGGAGGCAGTTGTGGCCAAAAACAGGGCCCGGGGTGCCTGTGCTGGCAGAGAGCTGCAGGAGGCTGTTGCTGCCAAAAATGGAACTTGGGGCGGTGGTGGTGCGTAGCCCCCGAGCTTTGTTTTCATTAGCAGAGGGCTGCAGGAGACCATCGAGGTAAAAAATGAGGCCAAGGGAGGCTGCGCCCCCCCCAAACTCAGTTTTCACTGGCACAGAGCTAGCAAAGCAAACAAAAAGCAAAACAAAACAAAAGGAGAAATGGTTCCCCTTTTTGCATTTGAGCATCCAAGAAGGGATAGGAAAGGAGTAAGGGAAAGAAGAAAGACAAAGAAAAAGAAGGAAAGAGAGCAAGGAGGGAAAAAGAAGGAAAGAGGGAAAGGAAGGAAGATTATAATGAGAGGGAGGGAGGGTCTGAAGGAAGCACTTGGCCACCAGCAGCCCTGCTGCTCTTTCACCATCCCTTTGTCTTTGCCTCCTGACCTCTCCTGGTGGTCTCCCATTTTATCGCTGAGGTTGCTTTGGATACATAGCCGGATCTCCTTGTGTGGAGGGGGAGTGGGCCTCCCTCTGACCCACACTCTTTGCCTCCTGCACACACTATGAACAACCTGGCCAAGAATAGGGAGAACAGCAGTAGCAGCCTCGAAGAGAAGGTCAGCGCAGCTGGGCACCCCCTCTGGTAAGCGGGGCTGGACTGGGCTGGGCTGTGGGGTCCCAGTGACCTGGGAGATCAAGGGCCAGGCTGGGCACTTGCCCTCCAATGCCTAGTACTATGGACAGTGTGCACCATTGTCCGGGGGTCCTCTGCGTGGCCTGAGAGGGATGGCAAGGCTCTTCTGGAGGACAACTGTTTGGCACAATAACTGGTCTTGCCTTCCTCCACTGGAGATAATGGATTCTCCCACAGCCCCGCCTGGGCCACCACAGGTTCCCCCCAACACGAGTGATGTTGAGCTGGTCATGCCCCCCACCACACCCCTCCCCCCAGGTCAAACACAATCCTGATGTGGCCCTCAATTAAATTAAGTTTGACACCCCTGGTATAGAAGCATTCATATTGTCAGAAATGCTAACAATCTTCCCAGTCCACTAAATGCGTTACTTTTACTGTAACACAGTTACCCTTCTTATAGAGCAAGTTTGATTACATTATACTGAACAATTAAAATGCATATCTATTCTCATTTTGGCAGTGAACAAAGCAGAGTCATAGAAAAGAGAAACATTTAATTAGCAAATCCAATCAGAACTTCTGGAGCCTAGTTTATTGGGTATTTTAATTTGTAAATATTTTTTAAAAATAAATCACATTGAGATAGTTCTCACTTATCAAACTTTATCAGGACTAGGAACTCCATTGATAAATGACATGGTCATAATGATGTCATATCACTGCATCAACTTATGACAACATTTCTAGGAATCCTAGTTGCTGTAATTAGGCCAATCCTTGCAGATACAGCCTCCCACAGATACACAATTACGATCTGTGATTTCCTGACAGCTTTCCCATTGACTTTATCAGAAGCCAGCAGTAAAGGTTGGACATGGAAATCATGTGATCACAGGACACTGCAACATTGTAACTGCAAGCCAGTTGCCAAAGGTCCAAATCACTATATGACCCAGGCAAGCTACGATGGCCACAACTATTAGGACCTGTTGTTATGTCCCACACATTTAGCACTTAACATTTAGAACAGTTGCTGAATGGACATTAAGCAAGGATTATCTATAGTTGCAGCCAACAGTGGCCCCAATTACCAATTTTGAATTTCATATAACAGCAAGAATTGTAAAAGAACTAATTAAAACTTTCGACTGTTATATTCAGGTGAAAGCACGTACATTGCAAAGACATATTTAATATACCTGATTCTGCTGGATAGGAGGCTGAGACTGTCCATCAGGAGCCTGTCCCTGACTGTCATTCCCTCCTACTGGAGAGCCACGAGTCGTGGCTGTCATACTCGAAACAGGGCAGATTTTTGCAATTTTGTCTGCTTATGTAGTTGTTGAGAGAGAAAAACTTATAGTCCGCTTAATAAAGTTGAAGTACCAGCGTAGATCTGTTTTAAAAAGCTCCAATTCAAGAACAAGCCATCTTGCAGAGACCATTGCATAATCTGAAAGATAATTCAATATATAATGAATTATTTTAAATATTATCCTGAAGATATAAAAATGTCATTTGAGGAAAAACATTCTCTTTATTTCTTATAAATCCAACAAGAGTCCAAAATAATCAAGGAAATACTATATTTCTCCAGAATTAAACAATTAGAATAAATGAATTTACTCCATAAGATTCAATTTCATGACCCAACCATCTTTCTTCTCTCTTGTGTGTTTTAGATTTCAGGAAAACATCATTTGGCATTGTAAAAATAATACTGTATAATCACAGAGCATTTAGAAATGTTAATCTATGTCCAATACTGGGTTAGTTTTAAATAGTGGTTCCCTATTGATTCTCTTGATAAGATTCTATTTCAATATGTAAGTAAAATATATGTGTCCAGCCAACCTCAGCTGATCTAAAATGTTAACGAGGACCATCAGAAAATATTAGGACTGTATGGTAAACTCAGAAGTCAAAACAAAACAAAAAAACTCAGAAGCAATAGCAAATCCCTTATATACTTTTGCTAAGACAATTCCACAGATGTATCCAAACAAATCACAGGAGACTACCTTAACTTGAAGGAGACTTTGACATGTAGAATACAGGTAGCCCTTGACTTAGGACAAATATCCCCAGAGCTACTTATGATCCAGATTCAAAGTTCCGACAACTGTCCCCAGGGTCATATAACTGCAATTCAGCACGGCAACTGTACATGAAAGTCAGTTGCCAAGATTTGAGCAAACCAAATAGTTTAAGTTTACTAGAAGGATTTAAAATAGACACTAGACTGCGCTAAAGCGTATTCAAAGTCTCTTCAATGACATAATCCTTTTCCTATATATGCTTCAAGGTATCAAAATAAGATAGAGTATGGCACATTAGAATTGTTTAATAAGTATTTTATTTGAACTGGTATACACCAATCTATAGAATGGCGAAAACTAAACATTCTGATGTTTACAACATATTTTGAGCCCTATTCACTTGTTCTACTATGCCAAAGCATTTTAATGAAGGCTACAGAACAAATTTAGGTGGATACAGACAAATAGTCTTCTATTTACAACTGGTTACTTCACGAATGTTCGAGGTTATGACAGACATTTCGGAGAGTACTTACAACCTGGATCCAAGGTTCTGACAGCTGTTCAAACCATGATCACATGACTGCATTTAGAGGGTTCAGCAACCAGGCTGTATTTATAGCCATTTGTAGCATCATGCAGACATGTGACTACATTTTAAGATAGTTTTGCCTTAAACTGGCATGTTCTTCCCATTTTGGGTAAAACTGTCCATAGAGAACTACTGGTATACCTTCCCCCATAAATGTTTTTATATGTAGATTTTAGGCTTAATTTTGTTTCATTGAAAAGTTTTACACACCCAACAAATTTTGTACATATTTACTTATAAATCTAGAATAAAAAAACTTATGATCCCGTAACCCCTTAATTCAGAGTAGCATTGGGGCGCCTGGATGGAGCTGAGCGTTTACTTGCCAGATGCCCTTCCTGATCCCAATGCAGAGTTGAACCTAGGACTGAACTCTCAAGCTCGAGTGGAAAGTGAACTTCTTCACAAGGTCACCAGCCACTCACTTACAAATCTATATTATTTTCCACAAATTCTGATTAGTTATGCTAATTACTAGCATAAGAAATAAAAGCACCTTGTGTAAGAATATTTCTTCATTCCATTTGTCTATCATATTTATTTTTAAGAACACGTTTTAAGCATAGCATTCACCCATTTTTTCCAAACAATGTTTGACCTGAAAACGAATACAAATATCTTTAGTGTTGAGCAGTGATTTAGTCAGCTGACAATATAAAAAAATGTAATCAATTTCTTATTTAATAATTGTCTTATTCCATCAAATACAAATAACAGACCTAAATCTGGGGGGACATTTGATTTTTCTTTTAGAAATAAGTTGATTCAAAAAATATTTCTCCAGAATTTTGAACTTTATCACAAGTCACCACAGAAACTTTTTTTAAAAAAAGTAGTCTTTCCAACAAGTCAATGAATATTTATTAAATGATATTCTGAATCGTAGTTAAATGCCGAATATGTAAAATTTTACATGGAACTCTTATAATGGAACTAAAAGAATTGTCTTTGGTAACTGTAAGTACGGTATAATTATATATTATTATGCAGATATTTATTTAATTTGTTTCTCATCCTTCTTTCAAACCACAATACTTACCTGTTTCTAACAAGGTCTTAAGAGGCTTTAGAAATCATGCTTTAAGGTTCTGACCAAAAGTAACAATTAACTTTTCAAAATTTGAAAGGTGGAAAATAGACAAATCTAACACTTTCCTGCTTTGTAAAGAAAATTGAATTGATACCACTGTGAGGATTATAATTTATAAATTGTTTCTTTGCAAATGAAGAAAATAAATGTTATAGAAATCTCTTACTTTGTACAATCACTTTTGTGCATAAAAATCAGAGTTTCATTTTGATTTTTGTTAAACCAAATATGTTCTATTAGAAGGTGTAAGAGAAAAAAACATCCAGAATTAATCTTTAATAACAGCAGCACTTAAGAGTTATATTCTGCTACACAATGCTTACAGCATTCTCTAAATCAGTGGTCGCCAACCAGTGGGCCGGGGATCACTGGTGGTCCACGACAACATTTTGGTGGTCCACAGAGAAATGTCACCCCAAAGCAATTAATCCAGGTTGTACGGGAACACAAGGCTGTACCTCCCACATGGCCCGCTGGAACACAAGGCTTGCGTCACTTGCACTGCGAACAACACGAGGTAATGAGGGGAGGGGGGAAAGGGCGGAAGGGGGAAACTTGCACCACTCACCTCACCTGGCCATCGGTCTGATTCTTTTCACTTCTTTCTACATTTGCTTTTGGCTGCATGCAAGGAAAGCAGCAGAAGTCTTTCTTTCTCTCCCCCAAACTCTGCCAGAAACAAGTCTTTGGGACCCTGCAATGCATCCTGCTCCAAGAGGCTGCGCCAGCGCAACAAGTCTCACAAAGACTCATTTCTAGCGGAATTTGGGGAAGAGAAAGAAAGACATCTGCTACTTCTGCTGCTTTCCTTGCATGAAGCTACAAGTCTCTCTCAATACTGCATTCTGACCACTGTGCCACCATGGCTCCCAAAACCTGGAATCCTTTTACTTCAAATTTATATCATAGCTACTATTAGTTATATCTATTACTGTAATAGTATTATTAGTTATATATATTACTATATTACTTATATTATTAATTTATATTACAGCTACTATTAGTTGTTCCATTTATTTTCTAGAATCCATGCATAAGCATACACACATATATATGAATTTTAGACATTTTCAATGTTTAGTGCAAAATAAAAAAAATGTGAACTAAAACAATGGCTTGAAAACACACATTCAAAAATCTACCCACTGATCACTAGCACAGCAAAAGAAAAGGAGGGTGGTACTATATATTAAACAATAACTGCTAGACAATTTTTTGCAAATGAAGATACAAAATTGATGATGGAGGTAACAATGAATCATAAACAGATATTGCTGATAGCAATATATGCACCTAATAATAAACAAGAAGAGTTTTATGGAAAACTCTGTAAGAAAATTATAGAATTGCAATATGAAAATATTTGTGTGGTAGGAGACTTCAATGCAATTGTAGATATAAAACTTGATTATAAGAGTAGTAAAACAGGTAAAAAAGCTAGGAAAACACTCCCTAAAACCTTTTTTAAAATGATGGAAGAAATAGGAACCAAGACATATGGAGAGAAACACACCTCAAGAAAAATCAATACTCATTTTATTCAAATAGACATAAATTTTGGTCAAGAATAGACATGGTATAGATGTCATCAGAATTGAAAACGTGTACAAATGATAGAAATAGAACCCAATGTTTGGGCAGATCATAATCCTGTAAAAGTTATGTGGAAAGGACAAAAACAAAAACTGAGATGGACATTGGATTTCCGGTTTGACAGGCTTCGGAGGCAGCAGGAATTCGCGTTTGTGCGCGATTCCTGCTGCGCTCGCTGTTGGAGTGCCTTTGATCCAATTCGATTATGAGGCTATAGTTATCCTGTAGGGATAACTGAAGAGAGGGGAGATCCAGGCAGGGGTCGGGGGATATCGCACCCCTCTTTCCCAGCCAGCTTAACTCCCTTTTCCAAAGGTGGTGGAGCGGCAGTCAGCAATGGCCGCCACAAAGAACCTCTCAGCTGGACAAGTTGTGTGCAGGAGGAAGTGAAGAAAGAGAAGGCTTTTGGCTGAACCGGGACGACAATTAACATCTGAATACCCTGGAACTTTGGCTCTTTAAGTGATATATTGTTTCCCAGAAGATCGTTAAGCTGCGGTGAAAAGTAAAGGGAAAGGTTTTTTTTCCTCCTCACTTTCCTTCCCACGGAGACAGCAGATGGAAATCGGAAATACCCACTTTGGCAGCAGAAGGTATTTACTTTGAAAATTAAAGCCAAGGGGACATTAGATTTCTAAACACTGACATTTAAAAATTAAAATCTTTTTGCTTTAAGTGGGAAGGAAGAGAGGTAAATGATTTATACCAACGTTTGTTAAGGAGACTGCTTGGAGTTTTATAAGATTAGAGATTAAATTGCAATAAAACTTCCAAAAAATACCTTGGAATTGTGTAACTGAATTCTACCCCAGGAAGAGAAAGTAGAAGAAAGTGCTAAATGAAACAGACTGTGCTGATTGTGCTGACTTTGATTGCTTGATGACTTTGGGACTTTTGTGAACTATCTTTTGAAAGACTAAGAAAACATTTGGATTGTTTAAAAAAATTTTTTCACAATGGTATCTGTTGAAGAACTGAAAATGCAATTTGAAAAATTAAAAGAAGAAGAGGGCAAGGGTTCCTTTGGATCTATCCTTTGCTTTTTAGAAATGGCGATTTCTACTTATCAGGAAATGCAACAAGAAAAAGGCTGGGATGATGAAGAAGAAGCCATCTTTAATGGACATATGATTTTAAATGAGAAAGAAAAGGGTAAAAAGGAGAAGAAAATGAAGAATTTAAGTTCTAAAAAAACAACCAAGAAAGGGAAAAGTAAGGTGAAAAATCGATATGTCAGAAAGCAACAGAAAAGAGGAATACAACAGAGAGGGGAGACTAAAAGGCTGGAGATTGGGGGGTGGTGGTAAAAAGGTTAGATTTGACAAGGAACGAAGGGAAAAAGTGAAGGGAAGTTATAAAGGCTTAAAACAAGATGCTAATAAACAGGTTTTTTTCAGAGATAAAGGGTAAAACATAATCTAAAAAGAGATTCTGCAAAAGTACACAAGATTGTATTCTAGTATTTGTATTTGAAATATCTGTTAATAGAATATTGTAGGGAATGTGTAATTAATGTGTAATTTGTTATGTATATTATTTTTAATATACTACAAGATCATTATGTTTTATATTTTAAAATGTTATATAGAATGTACTAAGCAGAATCAGAATAGAAACTATGTATTATTTTAAGTGTTAAATTTGGGGAGAAAATAGAAAGGTGTCATACTTCAACCAGTGATTACAGGAAAAAGTTTGTGTTAAAGAGAAAGATAAATGGATAATTGAAAAAGAACGGACAAAAGATACAAGTATAATGATTTAAATTGAGATTAAATAAATAAAATAGAATTAAGAGAGTGAAAAGAGGGGAGAAGACATATGGAAAATATAGAATGTTAAATAAGATATGAAATAGTATATAAGGTGAGCATGAATTTGATTTATGTCTGTACAAAAAGTTATAACCCGGGGTTAAGCCGCTTTCTAAAAAGAAGTTTTGTTTTTATGTTATGTATTTTGTTAACTTATGTTTGTTTATTGAGGATTAATGATGTTGGATAAGAACATATGAAATAGTAATAATATGAAATATAGTAATATAAAATACATGAAAGTATAAGTTTAATGAATAAAATTGAACAGAAATAAAGGAAGAAACAGTGAAAAGTTGGAAAAGAGTAATAAGATATGAAGTTGAATATATAAGATGCATATTAAATTGTGTGTGGAAATGTGATAATTTAGAACTATGTTGTACTTAAATGAGATGTCTTATTTGTTTTGTTAAGCAGTTTTTAGAAAAGATGTTCTATGTTATGTTTTACGTTTTGTTTGTCTGTGTATTCTCTTTGAAAATTAATAAAATTTGTTACAAAAAAAAATTGAGATGGACATTGAACCAAGCAATACTGCAAGAATTTATATAAAGTATGGAAAAACAACTGGACTTTTTTTTTTGAAGAGAACAGGAAAGAAGAGACTTCCTTGCAAATTGTATGGGATACCACTAAAGCGTATACCCAGGGATTAGTCGTAACTTATATTGGGAAGAAAAACAAGAAGAAGCAAAATAAGAAAAAGTTAGAAGAACATAAAAGATTAGAATCAAAACTACAGAAAGAACCATCAAAAAAAAAAAATGAAAAATCGAATAGACCTAATAAAGCACAAAATGAATCTATTGGAAAAAGATGAACCGGCACAAAAAATCAAAAGTGTAAAACAAAAGTTTTTTGAAAATGCAAACAAACCAGGAGGATGGTTGGCATATAAACTGAAAAAAGAGAGGGGAAAAATTGATACATTGACTAATAGATGAGAAAGGGACCCTTTATTATCAGAATGAGGATAAAAAATAGTAATACAAATATATTATGTGAAAGAGCATTGGTCTTACCTGACACGCTTCTTCTCAGTGTGCTAAAGGATAATTCAATTGTGTGGGTACAGACTCCTCTTCCACTTGGAAGTTGAGTCAATCAGATTCCTGGTTACGCCTCCTCTTCCTGAGCATGCCAGTTTTGATTGACTTGATTCGGATTGGTGCTGGTGATGACTTTCCCTGGACTAGACAGTTGCCAGGGTGGGATTGGATTATCTTTCAGCACACTGAAAATTGTGTCAGGCTCTTTCTCTAGTGTGTGGGATATACCAAAGCTGGCTGTCCTAAGGGTAGGGAGCAGTCTGGTCTTGACTTCCCAATTCTGAATGCACTTTTTGTAGTACCCTTCTGCCAAAGGCCGCCTCAGCCAAGGCAAATACATCCAATTTATGGTGTCTTATGAATGGAGATGAAGACCACATTGCTGCCCTACAAATGTTCTCAATAGAGACCTATGCGTGCATGCGGCTGTCGTGGCTGTGCTTCTGGTCGAATAAACTGTTACCCGTTTGGGTAATGGTAGAGCCAGAGATTCATGAGCCTTAGTGATACAAGATCGTATCCACCAACCTATGGTTGTAGGTGTGATTTTGAAACTCAACGTACTCTGTTGGAATGACATGAACAGTGATTCCGCTTTCCTAATAGAGGCTGTCCTCTTTAGGTAAATGTGGATAGCTCTCCTAACATCTAGGAAATGCCATTTCTTCTCTAGGTTGTGATTTGGCTTTGGACAAAAATCTGGTAAGATAATTTCCTGTGCCCTGTGAAATGATGAATTTACCATTGGGAAAAAGGTGGAGTCCAACCTTAGAATCACCCTATTTGAGTGAATTATGCAAAGGTCCTCTCTCATGGAGAGGACTGCTAACTCTGATATTCTCCTTGCTGAGGTAATGGGTGCAAAGGAATGCTACCTTTCAGGTGAGGAATTGCAGGCTGATTGATCATATTGGTTCGAATAGTTCTGTCGTGAGCACCTCAGTACTTTAGATAGATCCCAAGTGGATATCTGTGTATCACTGGGGGAATAAGGTTAGTTGTGCCTCTAATGAAGCTGCGCACTAGCGGATGTAAGGTGAGGGATTCCAACTTCCCACAGCCTAATATGGATGCCAAAGCTGCCACTTGCCTGGACACTTCCGGTTTGTCAGCTTCGGTGACAGCAGGGATTTGCCTTCTCTGCGATCCCTGTTGTGCTAGCCGCCTTGGTGCCTCCGATCCTGACGGATTTGGAGGCTAAGGCTGCCCTGTTGGGGCAGCTGAAGAAAGGGGGGATCCGGACAGGGGGTGTGGGCTATCGCAAACCCCCCCCCCAGCCGGCAATAACCCCCTTCTCTCAAGACGGTGAAGCGGCGGTCTTTATGGCCGCCATAAAGAAGCCGGCAACTGGATAAAGAATGCGCAGGAGGAAGAAGGAGTTTTAAAACGAAAGTCTTTTCTTGGTCGAACTGGGACCTTAATGACATATTTAACACCTGGGAAAGTATTGGCTTGGAAGCTATAATGTTCCCGATTGATGTTTTCAGCTGCGAAGAAAAGTGACGAAAAGGGGAAGTTACTCTCCCTCCCTTATGGAATTAACAAATGGACAAGGGAAACCAGCCTTTTGATAGAAGGTAAAACCTAAACTCCTTTGTTATAAGTGGGAAGGGAGAGGCTTGGGAAAACAAATTTTTACTCTAAGACTTTGCTGGAGGAGATGCCTTGAAGATAAAGAGAATAGAAATTAATTCTAAGAAAGACTTAAAGCACAGATTGGACGTTTTTTCTTTCCCTAATTTGACTTCACCCCTAGAAGAGAAATTGTAAAAAGAAGAAGCTTGTACTCTGCCTGGACTGTTTGATGACTGTGGGACTTTGGGACTTTTGGGAATTGTTTTAAGTTTGGAAATAACTGATTGGTTTAATAATAAGAAGAGGATACAGAAAGAGAAGAAGAAACAGTTTAAAATGGCTCTATCTCTTGATGAACTTAAAAAACAATATTTAAAAATAAAGAAAGAAGGCAAAGATGTTATGGGAGAAGCCCTTTGTTTCCTAGATATGGCGCTTGTCATGTGTCAGCAAATTAAACAACAGCTGGAAGAAGCCGAGGAAGAAGAAGCCATTTTTAATGAACTAAACGGTGTGACTAAGAAAGAAAGGAGAAAGAGAGGAGCGAAAAGGAAGGACTTAAGAAATAAAAAAATGTTTATGAAAGAGAAAAAGAAGATGCAAAAACAACAGAATGCTAGAAAGCAAAAGGAAAGAGGAATGCAACAGAAAGGGGAAATCAAGAAGGCAGAGGTTTGGAGAGGAGGGGGTAAAAAGTTTAGGCGGGCTAACAAGGAAAGGGAAAAGGGGGAAAAAAGTTACAAAGGTATAAAACAAGATAGAGAAAAGGAAATTTTTTTTAGGGATAATGGGTAATATAAGGGATTTTTTTTTTTAAAAAAAAGGGGGGGGATTCTGCAAAGTACACATGAGTATTGTAATAGTGGTATTTGTATTATAAGTAGATAATCAGAACCTTTTAAGATCTAATAAAAGACTAAAATATCAAGGTATAATTTTAAAAGGTTTAATAATGAATGATATTAAGTTTTAATAAAATACTAAAGGGAATGTTTAAAATATTAGTTTAAATATAGAGTTTAATGGACTAATGTGTTGACTGTTATGGATTTATTATTGTAGTATTGGTTTCTGAAATAGTAGAATGTACTAAGCAGAATCTGATTGGGATTCAGGTGTTATTTTAAATTTTAATTCAGGGGAATGATAGAAAGGCATCATACTCCGATTAGTGATTCCAGGGGAAACTATTCTTTTTTAAATTGGAAATGAGACAGATGTAAATGGAGAAATGGACAAAAGATATAAAAATATTTTTCTTTAAAGCAAGATTAAATATATAAAACAGAATTAAGATGAGGCAAAAGTGGAGAGGAGTTATATAATAGATATAGAATGGTAAATAAGAAGGGTAATGGTATATAAGAAGAGCATGAATTCAATTGAAGTCCATACAAAAAGAGGTAATCTGGGGCCAAGTTACTTTCTAGAAGAAAGTTTTATGTTTTTATGTTTATGTCTTATGTGTGTGTGTTTAATTAAGAATTAAATAATAAAATCTCGGAGGAAGACTAGATGAGAATAATTATAAACAAGCCAGAGGAAAATATAAATGTGATGACTGAATACCAGATAAATTAGAAAGGAAATATGATTGAATAATGATTAAAGAGAAACAATGTGGAATTTGGTAAAGGGAATTTACGTGTTTATATGGAAATGGGATAAATTATAAGTACGTGATATAAAGCAATATGTTACCTGCCTTGTAAAGATCTACAACGGAAAGAGGTTTTATGTTTTTAATGTTTAATGATGCTTTGTTTTGTTTGTTTGTAAAATCAATAAAACTTGTTTTTTTTTTAAAAAAAGCTGCCACTTGCCTGTGTATGGTGTTGGGGGATAGGCCCTTGTCCAGTCCCTCCTGTAGAAACTCCAAGATTTGGGTCACTGATACATCAGTTGGATCAATATATTCTCTGAAGCACCAGCTGCAAAAGGGTTCCAAGTGGCACTGTAGATTCTGTTAGTTGAAGGCCTCATAAAGGCCTGTAATGTTTGTATGACTTTACTGGAGCACTTGAGTTGGCTTAGGGCTGATCTTTCAAGTGCCAAATGGTTAGCTGAAACCACTGCGGATCTGGATGAAGCAGGGCTCCCCGACTGAGAGCTATTCTGTCTCAAGAGATCCTCCATGGTATGGCCTGGTTATTGACAGACTGACCAGGTCCACGAATATGGAAATCTTGGCCAGTGTAGTGCCAGGAGTAGGATCTCCACCCTCTCCTCTATCAGTTTCTTTCAGTATTATTGGAAGTGGGGGGAAAGCGTATAGCAGTGCCCGGGGCCATGGAATGCAGGGAGCATTGACTCCCTTCACCCGGTTGCTGGGAACCTGGAGTAAAATTTTGGTAACTGGGTGGCTTTTTTTTTTAATATAAATTTTATTTGGGTTTCACAAAAACATAATACAAATAAAACATCTTTTTTTGAGAATAGCATGATCCCGGGTTATCACTTCTTCATACAGACACAAGCTCAATTTCATATTCATCTTTGTATTGTATTCCATATCTTATTACTATTTTAGCATTTTCTCAGTGATTTTTCCCTTCCCTTAGTTTTCTCAACCTTGTTTTTTATTATCTCATATCTAAATTCAATTACATATCTTTTTCTAAGTTTCAACATCTTTCCAATCGTTATATTTATACTTTTGTCTGTCCTGTATCAATTTCATATTATCTTTTCTCATTAAACAAATTTTCCCCTGTAGTTACTAATTGGAATATGACACCTTTATATCTTTTAATTTTATCCATTCAACTCCTATTTAAACTTCAAGTTATGCCTTTGAAACAAAATTGACAGACCTACTCCAAGACTCCACATACAAACCCATAAACATGGACCCAACCACATATCTGGAAAAAAATAACCAAGAAGAAAATTATAACCAGCCACACGAGCAAAGAGATCCAACAGAAGATCATCCCAACAGAAAAATCTTCCAGATGCTCCAAACTATACGGCCTCCCAAAAATACACAAAGAAGGCATACCCCTCAGACCCACAGTCAGCTCCAGAGGAGCAGCACTACAAAACCTAGCTAAACACTTAGCAAAGCAGCTACAGCCCCATGCTGAAGCAGCGGTTTCACATGTACAAAACTCATACCACCTCTTGGAAATGATCAAAGATCTATACGTGGAACAAGAAGATCTGCTTGTAAATTTCGATGTGGTTTCACTATTCACTCAAGTCCCAATAAAAGAAACTCTTGAAATCATCAAAAATAAATACCAACCAGATAAACACCTGATGGAACTAGCAGAACACTGCTTAACCAACACATATTTAATATACAAAGGACAAAGTTACAAGCAAATTGAAGGCGCCCCATGGGATAACCACTGTCACCCGTCATTGCAAACCTGTTCATGGAATAATTCGAATCCAGAGCCCTAGCCAATGCCACCCACAAACCCAAACTATGGTTAAGATACATCGATGACACATTTGTGATTTGGGCCCATGGAAAAGAAAACCTAAACAATTTCCTAACACACCTAAACAGCACACACCCCAAAATCAAGTTCACCATGGAAACGGAAACAAACAAACAACTACCATTCCTAGATGTACTAATCTACAAAAAAACAGATGGCACAGTAGGACACACTATACTATATACACAGTAGGACACACTATACTAGAAGAAAACACACACCAACCACTACCTCAACGCCCAATCCCACCACTACCCAGCACAGATAAACTCCGTGGCCAAAACACTAATCGCCAGAACCAAACGCCTGGCAGACAAGACACACATAAAGACTGAACTATGCACCCTGACTAAAGTACTGACAGCTAATAGCTTCCACAAAAGCAAAATCACTGGCTTGATCCACAAAAACACACTGAGACATAATGGAGACCTAGAAGATGAACAGACCTATGGAACAGCTGTCCTGCCCTACATAAGAGGTACTACAGAAAAAATCAGTAAGATACTACACAGACATCACATCAAGACTGTCTTCAAAACAGACAGAAAAATAGCAGCCACCCTAAGAAACCCCAAAGATAAAATTGACCCGGAAAACCAAGGCATATACAAAGCCCCCTGTGCATCATGCCCTGACACATACATTGGACAGACCAACAGAAGAATAAGTACCCTCCTGGATGAACACAAAAATGCAGTAAAAAAGCTGGAACACACTTCTTCACTAGTCCAACACATGAAAGCAACAGGTCATAGCATCGACTTCAATGGCACCAAAACCCTAGCCACTATAGAAAATCCCAGCTACAGAATTATCAGAGAAGCCATAGAGATTGAAAAAAGACCTGAAAGCATGAATAGAAGAGATGATTCCACCAGACTGTCCATTATTTGGAAGCCTGCACTCACAAACAAAAAAAAATCTCCACACCACAAGCCAGGCAAACACCTGGGCACAAACAGATCCCCCCTGATACCTCCAGCTCAAACACACCCCAACCAGGCACCCAGATGAAACCTAGCTTCCTAATAAATGATAGCCATCCATTTACTCGGAGCCAAGACGCACTAAAAGCCTCCAATACAGGAAACACAATGTTGCCAGCCAATCAAGATGTAAAAAGAGCCAAAAAACAGACAGAAGATATTAGAAACACCAATCAAGCAGAACACAGCAAACTAAACACTAAACACAAACTAAACACAGACCAAGACTCCCAACCAATCAGGATGAAGAAAAAACAATTCTGGCACAGCAGTAGGTTAGCCCCAAATTTAAAACAGAAATGGCTGTGAAAGTCTGACTCACAGATGAACACAGTGCAGAAGCCTGATGATGGCAGATGAGATTCTGCCGAAACGTTGCTACAACTTTAAAAGCACAACTATAATGACGTGGGAAAATTCCCGAACAAAGCTGAATACCATACATACATGCATTTATATAACAATAGCAAATAAAATACTCATTCCATTCCAATTCAATCATTAATATTAGTTAGAATTTTAACATCTTTAACATTTCTTTTCAATTGAATATCATACTTCCTTGTGAACGCTTATAAACTTTCCATAATTCTTTTTTTCCATATTTCTCTTTATACTTATATTTTTATAAAACATTAATAATAATTAAAATGTTCCCATCCTTTCCTAGTTTAATTCTCCCATTCACTTTATTTCATTTATTTATTAACGAACATTCCACTGCAAGTATTTTATCCATCATTTTAATCATACATTGTTTCATATTTTCTAAAATTATTTCTATTTCTAATATAACAATACTATCTTATGTACCTTTGCAGAATCCCTTCTTCAATTAATTTTTCACCCATTATCTCTAAATAGGCTTATACTTTCAATCCTTATACATTTTCCCTGTTTGTCCATATCTTGTTTCTGTCCTTTATAACTTCTTTTCCTTTCCTTCTTCCCTCTCTTCTTCTCCCTCTCCTTTTTACCCCCTTGTCTCCCTAGTTCTAATTCTCTCTTCTGTATTCCTCTCTTCTGTTGCTTCCTAATATTGTGATTATTTTTCAAACTATTCTTTTTTGGGTTGTTTTTTCAAATCTTAAACTTTTCACTCTCTTTTCCCCCTTTCACTTTTTCCTCACATAAAATTATTTGATCATTAAAGATGGCTTCTTCTCTGTCCCAACCTTCTTGTTCTACAAGCGTTTCTTGTTTGTCATAGTTCCAGATCTCCATTTCTAAAAATTGAAATACGAAGCCAAAAAAACCTCTTCCTTCTTGTGCATCTTCTTTTTGTTTAAGTTCCATTTTCAGTTCTTCTAAAAGTGATGCCATTTTAAACACTTTAAAACAACCACCCGATTGATTTTAGTCATTTAAATCCAATAGCCAAAAATCCAAAAATCACCAAGTAATCCAAATAATCCAAAGCTGTTTCTTCTTGCTTCTTTTTTCCACTTTCTCTTTCTGGGATTCTATTATTTTGTTACAAAGTTTCAGCTAGAATGTATCTTTAGGAATCTTTTTTTTTTGAAAATTTTATTGATTTTTAAAAACAAACATAAACAAACAAAATATAGAACATAAAAACATAAAACATCTTTTTTGAAAGCAGCCTGATCCCGGGTTACATCTCTTCGTGGAGACACAAATTCAAATTCATGTTCATTTTTATATTCCATTCCATATCTTATTACCATTCTACATTTTCTATATAACTTCTCCCCTCTTTCAACTTTCTTAATTTTATTTTATTTATTTCATCTCAATTCAAATCATCATACTTATATTCTTTGTCTGTCCTGTTTCAGCTGTCTATTATCTTTTCTCATTAAACAAAATTTCTCCTGTGATCACTGATTGGAGTATGACACCTTTATATCTTTCCCCTAAAATTGTAACACTTAATATAATACATAACTTCCGTTATGTATTTAGGAATCTTGTTAAGGTTTCACTGTAAGATCCTCCTCCATTTTTCCAGATCCCGCCCTTTTATTCTTTCCTTTTCTCTCCTTTCCTGCTTTTAAAGGTTTTTGAGTATCCAAAAGTCTTTATTATCCCTTTGACATTTTATTTTCAGCTTAAATGCCTATTGATGTCGAAGTGGATTTTTTGTCAATTTCTTACTTAAATCTCTTAGCTGTCAGTATAAGGAAGGGAAGTTAAAAAAAAAGCCAAATCCTTTCCCTTCCTTCTCTCCTTCACTGCTTCAAAGTCTTCTTTGGAAACAATGTTATTTTTTATAGTTCAAATTCCAGGGTACCTTACATTGTTGCCTTTTCAGTTTAACCTGGTCAACCAAAACTTTCTCTTCTTATCTTCTTCCTGCACATTCTTTTCCAGTCGAGTTCTTCTTTGAGGTGGCCATTTCTCACCACCGCTGCAGCCGCCTTCGGGAAAGGGAGAAATGGCCAGCTGATGAGGAGAGGTGCGGCTCTCCTCGACCCTGCTGGTGGTCTCCCCCCTCTTCAGGATGGCTTAGTCCCAAATCCAGCTGGCTTGGGGAGCTCCGGTGGTAAGCACGGATCGAAACCGCACACGATTGCGGATTTCGGTCCATCGCCGAAGAAGCTCAAACCGGAAGTCAGTAACTGGGTGTTCGATGGAGAAGCGAAGAAGTCCAGGATCAGTCTTCCGAACCTCCCTGACAGATCCCTGAACAAGTATGGATGTAGTCGCCACTCCGAGTGTTCGACTGTGGACCTGCTGAGTCAGTCCGCCTGTACATTCACTCCGCCCAAGATGTGCTCTGCTCTGATGGAGAGCAGGTGTCTCTCTGCCCAGAGTCCTAATTGTCTCACTCCTGCATAAGTGCTCTGCAGCAGGTCCCCCCCTTGACAGTTGATGTGTGCCTTGGTGGTCATTGTCCATTAGAATGAGTATGTGGTGTCTCAAAATCCTGTCTTGAAATCTCTTTAGGGCTAGATAGGTTGCCCTGAGTTTTAGCCAGTTGATGTTTCTGAGGTCTGATTTTGACCATAGTCCCTGTGCTATCTGGGACTGGAAGTGTGCACCCCAGCCGAACAGACTGGCATCTGTGGTGATGGGTAGGTACTTTAGTTCCTTGAAGGTACAGCCCTTGCTTATGACTTGTGATATCCACCATTGGAGAGAATATAGTATTTTTGGTGGAACCTGAACCTTGAGTTTTGCGCCGCTTCTGGCAGACCTCTGGTATGGCAAAAGAAACCACCGTATTACTGTCTTTGCATGAAGCTGTGTCCATGGTACAATTGCTATGCAGGACACCATTTTCTTCAGGAGTTGTGATAATAGGTCCAGCATCACTAACCGGGCTGACTCAGTTTGGGCTGCCAGTACCTCAATACTAGCTTGTCATTCTTGTGACAGGCAGACCTCGCATGACCTGGTATCTATGATTGCTCCCATGTGCAGTAATCAATTTATTGGGAACAGATGACTCTTATCAAAATTCACCAAAAACCCATGTTCCTGTAGGGTCCTGATGGTGATCTGTGGGTCCCCTGCTGCTCTGTTTAGTGAAGAGGACTGTAACAGTATGCCACCTGGGTAACATTGGACGCACACTGGAATCACTCTGAGGTGTGCCGCCACCGCTGACAGCACTTTGGTGAAAGCTCTGAGCGCTGATGGTAGACCGAAGGGTAGGGCCTCGTATTGGAAATGCTGGCCAGTATACTGAAAATGCAGGAATTTCTGATGAGCTGGTAGAATAGGAATGTGTAGGTAAGCCTCCGTAAGGTCTATGCCTCCATAGAAGTCACCCTCCATAGAAGTCACCTTCCCGAATGCTCCCCAGTATCGACTGAAGGGACTGCATTTTGAATTTTTTGTATGTCAGATATTTGTTCAGTCTTTTTAGGTCCAGAATTGCCCTTCACCCCCTGAATTCTTTGGAACTATGAACAGGATGGAATAGAACCCCAGTCTTTGCTCATCTTGTAGGACCAGTTGGATGGCTTGGATGTCCAGTAGGTGTTGCACCGCTGCCTCAATGAGGTTTCTCTTTATCTTGTCCCTTGTAATCTGACAATTTATGAAGAAGTTCGAAGGGGGTGGAGAGAAATTTCAGGGAGAGACCTAGTCTCACAGTGTTTAGGACCCAAGTGTCTGTTGTTGTTTCCCACTGACCTGCAAACAGACTTAGACAGCCGCCAATGGGAGGGTTTATCTGTCCGTCATTTGGTGCGATGGAAGGGGCAGCTGCTCGTGTCCCTGAATGGACATTTGTTTTGGCCTTGTTGACCATATTTATCCTTCAAACCAGATCTGTCTGGTTGTCTGTGCCCGTGTGTGTATGTCCTCTGAAACTGGTGGACGCCAAATCCGGCATCTGTGGCCCGAAAGACCCGCGAAAATATGGAGATTGACAGTGGTTTGATTTTCTGAACACCGAAGGTAGAACCTTCTTCCTATCTTTATTCTCTACCAACAAAGAATCTAGGACCTCTCAACATAGTTTGCTGCCGTTGTAAGGGACAGAAGCTAGCTTTCACTTGCACTTCATGTCTCCCTGCCAATGACGAAGCCGCAGTATTCATCGGGCCCCTACAGAGGTGGCCATAGCTTTAGAGGCAAACCTCGTGGCCTGCATGGTGGCATCTGCTGAGAATTCCACAGCAACTATCACTTTGTTAAAGTGCTGCTGGGTGCAGATATCCCCCAAGGAAAACTTCTCTTGCATCTGGTGTAGCCAAAAAAGTATGGCCGTTGAAGAAAGATGCAGCCATGGAAAATTTTATTGTCCAGGCTGAAGCCTGAAGCGTCTTATGCAGCATCAATTCTGCCTTCCTATCCTCTGCTGTCAAGGAATCCTCCCCATCATTAACTAATATGGATGAGGAAGTTAAGGCAGCCACCGGTTCATCTATTGTTGGAGACTGGAGCTCCTCAGTGAGGTCTGAAGCCATATTTAAAAAAACCTCTTATCATTACTGCTAGGTGTTATGAACACTACTGGTTTTTGCCATTGGCCTCAAATGATATTTTGAAAGAAATTATTTGAGGGAATCTCCTTGGTTTCTTTAGTAGGCTTTGGGAATAAAAGCTCCCCTGAGTCTGACAGATTTGTATTTGACTCCATTTTGAATGGGACAGCTCTCAGATTTGTTGCTGCTTTTGCCAAAGGGCTGGTCGAAAAAGCTGTGAAAATGCTGGGGTCTCAGGGTTCCTCCCCTCATCTTCTGAAAGGTCTGAATCACTTTGGTCCTAATCTCCTGAGAAAGAAGCCTCGTTTTGTGTGGTGGAGAAATTTGACCGTGCCCTGAGGGACTTCCAGCTTTCTTTGCTGTTGTGATACCCTGAAGTAGTCCTGACTGCTAGGTATCTCCTGTGTCAGTGTGGCTGTCTGGCGCCATTGTAGATGGCCTGCATTGATGGCCTGTGACAAGGTTGAGATCAGGTTCTTCATCTGATCCATAAATTCCGGGTCTTGGTACTTTCTAGATCTTAACCCAGCTGATGTGGGAGTGAACATGGCCTCTGGAATTATTTTCATTCTCTTTAGCAACAGTTCCCACTGATTATATGATTGCAAAGCTTTCTCCTTTGCTACAAGAACACAATCATCCTCCCCTGAACTAAGGGAAGGCTGACAAAACTGCAAACCAATGCCACCCAGTGGTCCTTCTTGACAGCAAGAAATATGCTGCTCCATTTCTGTTGGCTGATTTATCTGTTTAGCAGACCAAACACAGGAAATTTCAAGCTCCCTCTCTCTCGGGGGGGGGGGCGCTCCCCTTTTCTTTGTTCTGCCTCCCTTTCCGCCCTGGCTATTTTCTTTTTAATAGCCTCATGGTATCTCCGGGCATTTTCCTCTTCTGTCTTGGTTGCTCTTCTGGGGGAGACAGCTTTTGCTTTCAACTTTTCTGCAGCTCCTCTATTAAGAGATTTAGATCCCTTGGAACCCTTAGTCTGGTCTGGGGAGAGGTCAGGGGTCCCCAGATCCCCCTTCCTTGTCCCAGTAACATTTACATGGTCAGCCATGTTATATTATGTCCCTCTGATCAGGGCAGACTCAGTCACAAAGGACCCCTGCTGCTGGGGTTTTCTTTCCTCTTTATATTCTGCTTAAAGTATGTCCCAGCGGAAGCTGGGCAGTGACTTGGGACTGTATAGGCTGCTGTTTCAGAGTAAGCAGCGAATGAGCCTCTAATACTTTGTGGTCTTCTCTATATGCACTTTAATAGAGTCCAGCAACTGTTTTAGGATTTCCATAAGGCAATTTTTCTCCCATACCCTTTAAACAGACTTCAATCAACTGTCCTTCAGCTTTTTGGAAGGCACAAAGTCTCCAGCAGTCTTTAAAGCTTGCCACAGCTTCAGACTAATAGAAAAAAAAAGGGGGGGTGTCTTAATTTAATCCCACATCCCTGTAGGAGTTTGCCCTCCACCCCCCAAATAGTAAACAAGCTGCCCTGATGCAGCTCTAACAAGACAGAAAACAATAGCCTTTCGCATGGGAATGGCTACATGCAGAGCTAGTCTTACAGTTTTGCAGAATTCACCAAAGCCTTAACTCTTTGATCACCAGCACCTCTTCCATGTGTTTCCTTCGCTCGAAGGCTGAGTCAAAAGCGGCATTGGCTTACCTGATATGCCCTTTCTCAGTACATCGATGGAGAATCCACACTCAGGTTGACATATGCCTTCCTGCCCAGAGACTGAGTCCTCAAACTTTCCCCATGCTTCTCAATCAACCGCCAATGTCCCCATTTTGACGAAGGCATAGCCGTCTGATGGACTTCTTCGTGATGTTGGTTCTGCCCCTCCTGGATGGTGCACCAGACAGTCACCAGGGTGGGAGTGGATTCTCCATCGACATGCTGAGAAATGGTGTATCAGGTAAGCCAACGCCCCTTCTCCAACATGCCGATTGGAGAATCCACACGCGGGACATACCAAAGCTGGCTATCCCTATGGGCGGGGAGCAGTGTGGTCCCGAGTTCCCATATCGGTATGTACCTGTTGGAGCACCCTCCTGCCAAAGGCTGTTTTAGCTGAAGCGAAGTTGTCCAATTTGTATTGCCATATGAAGGGAGACAGGAGGACCATGTTGCTGCCCTGCAGAGGTCCTCAATAGAGGCCTGCGTTGCCCACGCAGCTGTAATAGCTGCACTTCTTGTAGAATGAGCAGTTATTCATCTGGGTACTGGAAGAGCCTGGATCTCATAGGCCTTCACGATTCACACACTTATCCAACGGCCTATGGTCAATGAAGTGACCTTGGCACCCAGTGATGATGCTTGAGTTGGCACAAGCAGGGATTCTGTTCTACGATGTGAATATGTGCTTTTGATGTATCTGTGGAGCACCCTCCTCATGTCCAAAATGTGCCAACTCTGTTCCAGAGCATAAGATGGTCCTGGACAGAAATCCAGTAGTACTAACTCCTGGGCCCTATGGAACTAGGAGGGGGTGAGGAGAGGTCCAACTGTACAACCATCCTGTTTGTATGGAAAATACAAAGGTCCTTTCTGACAGAGGGCTGCCAGTTCTGATATTTGCCTGGCCAAACTGATGGCCACTAAGAAGGTGACTTGGAATGCCAGATAGTGCAGACTAGTAGTGCGAAGTTGCTTGAAAGGAGCTGAGGTGAGAGCCTGTAGTACCTTGGTCCCAGGTGACATACATATGTACTACAGGCGGTTTTTAAGTTAACCACACATCTAATGAAAGTACGTACCACCAGATGGTGGGTGCGGGATTCCAAGTCCCCATAAGTTAGCACCATGGATAAGGCTGCAACTTGTCTGTGAATGGTGCTAGAGGATAACCCCTTGTCAACACCTTCCTGTAAGGAACTGTGGAACAGATACCGCAGTGGGGTCTATGTCCTTCCTAACACACTATTTGCAAAACGCGTTCCAGGTAGAGTCATAAATTCTATTAGTGGAAGGTCTCCTGGAAACCTGGATCATCTGTATCACCTTCCTTGAGAAATTGTCCTTCCTCAGGATTCTCCTCTCAAGTGCCAAACAGTCAGTTGGAGCCACTGTGGCTCTGGGTGGACCAAGACCCCCTGGTTGAGGGAGATCCTGTTCTGAAGAATCCTACAAGGACGGGATACTGACAGGCTGACCAGGTCTATGTACCATGGCCGTCTGGGCCAATGGGGAGCTCAAAGCAGAATCTCCGCCTTTTCCAATAGAAGTTTAGTGATCACCCTGTGATGAGAGGAAGAGAAGGGAAGGCATATAATAGACCCCTGGGCCAAGGACTGCAGAGGGTGTTGACTCCCTCTGCTCTCAGTGTCGCAAATCTGGTGAAAAATCTGGGCAGTTGCGAGTTTGCTGGGGTGGCGAAAAAGTCCGCACAGGATGGCCAAATCTCTCAGACAGTTCCCTGAAGAGGTCCAGGTGCAGGTGCTGTCAGGATTCTGCCAGTTACTCCAATTAAATCATATGCCTCATACGCATTTTGTATGCACATTTAATGGTTGTCAGGCGCCATTCGGAATGGTCCACTGTGATCCTGCTCAGATAATCTGCCTGTGCATTTGTTGCTCCTGAGATGTGCTCCGCCTTGATGGATAGCAGGTGAGCTTCTACCCAGAGTACCAATTGCTCCACCTCACACATGAGGGACTGGAGTGGGTACTCCCTAGTTGGTTGACGTGGACCTTGGTGGCTACATTGTCCATTAGGATTAGTATACGTTGTCCCAATACAGCGTTCTGAAAGTGCCATAGGGCAAAATGGACTGCTCGGACCTCCAGCTAGTTTATGTTGTTTTTCAAGTCTACCTGAGACCATTGTCCTTGAGCCAATTGGGACAGGAGATGGGCACCCCAGCTGAGGAGGCTGGCATCTGAAGTCAGACGACTGAGCTCCTTGAACAGGCTTCCCTTGATTATTGCTGGGGAAGCCCACCGAGGGACCTGAGGGTCTTTAATGGCACCTGAACCCTGGTTTGGAAGTGCTGTCTCCTGACCTCTGGAATGGTTACAGAAACCATTGCAGAGTTCTGTAGTGTAGCTGTGTCAAAGGGACTATAGCTATGCATGATATCATTTTCCCAGGAGCTGTGAAAGCACCGCCAGGGGAATGGCTCGTTCCACTCGGATTTGATTCACCAAGGACTTGATGCTGTCCTGGCGTTCCTGGGAAAGGTAGATCTCGCATAACCTGGTGTCTATCACCATGCCGAGATGTAACAGGCGAGTGGGTGGCACCAGGTGGCTCTTTGGGAAGTTGATAGAAAACTCGTGGTCCTGAAGTACTTGGATCGTTGTCTGCAGGTCCTTCTGTGCCTGATGCTAAGAACTGGACTGAATGAGAATGATGGACTCCTGACCCATGAAATGGATGCTTGGCATGGAACTGCTGCCTGAACCAATCCCTAAACCCCGATCTGTCTTGGTGGTCAGACCTCTGTGGGTAGGGCTGGTGGAATGAGGGATTGTCGAAGCCGGCATCTATCGGCTGAAAGGACAGCCTGAGGGATGGCGATCCGCCTGTCTGGAGATAAGAGGTCAAGATTTTCCTTCTATCCTTGTTCTCCACAAGGAAGGATTCTAGGGTTTCCCCAAATAGGTTGTTCCCTTTATAGGGGGCGGAGGCCAGTCTCTACTTGGTTCTTGCATCTGCTTGCCATTGGCGGAGCCAAAGCAGTCGGCGTGATGTAATGGTAGAAGCGAGAGCCCTAGAGGAAAACTGAGCCACGTACAAGCTGGCATCTGCCGTAAATTCAGCCGCTGCCACCAACTTATTGATGTCTTGATGCAGCCGAAGCCAGAGCAAGGAAGTCCTAGCAAAAAAGAAAGCAGCTAATGCCGCTTTGACAGTCCAAGCATTGGCCTGATGCGTCCTGCGAAAATTCGGTTTCCCCCCCCCCTGTACTCAGCCTTCAGGGTCTCCACGATGTCTCCCAACACAGCAGTGGGTGAAGTAAGGACTGTCAATGGTTTGTCCACTGAAGGAATTTTTAGACCCTCTGTGAGTATTGCAGCCATATTGAAAAACCGTCTGTCATTTCTACCAGGGGTGGGAAATGAACCTGGTTGACTCCACTGACTCTGAATTACATTCAGAAACATTTTAGGACAGAAAATGTCCTGCATTGTAGTAGGCTCAGAAAATAGTGTTAGATGGGCCCTGGGAATAGCTCGGGGCTCTACTTCTATCTGGGCTGTGGACCTGCCCTTGTGGAATAGGGATTTGAACAGAGCAGGACAGAACAGATCTGTGAACGGTTGGGGGTCAGGTCACCATCCTCTGACATGGCCTGTTCTCACTGTTCTTCATCATTTTTGCTGAAGCTGAGCTTCTCATGGAGGGTTCTGGAGATGGAGGATCCTGTAGCCTAAGTGTTTTGCTGATTAAGCTGGAAGGCTGGTTCGGCTGTTAAGGAGGCCAGATGGCATCTCCTTTGGAATTCAGTGGCAATGCACTCAGATATTGCTTCAGAAGTGAATAATTTAGTTCCCTCAGATGGTCCATGGCCTTGTCTGTCCCCTGGCAGCCCTGCCGCAGTGGGAGTGCATGTGGCCTCTGGGGACAATGCCCTGCTCCTAGGCTGTGTTTCCTCCTCCTCTGTTGCCAGGCAGAAGGAAAAAACACTTCTCTCATTTTCCTCTGTTGAGAAAGGTTACAAAATGCTTTCTATCGCCCTCTGGTGACCAGACCATTGGAATGGCAGCACTTGGCAGGAGCAATGGCTGCTGTTGGGAAGCACAGGAACTGACAGGCTCCACTTGAGCTGGATTAGAAATCCTCTCTTGCTCAGCCTGTTTTCAACTCTGGATATTTGTTTCTCCAGGGCTTTTTGACACCTTCTGGTGTCCTTTTCCTCGGCTTTGGAACCCTTCTTAGGATACAGTGCTTTAGCTCTGATCTTATCAGCTACCTCCTTGCTGGCTGTTTTAGACCTATTGCTGCTTCTTTCAGTACTTTTAATGGGCATAGGTGAAAAAGTCTGCCCCATGCAGTCGTCTGTCACTGCACAATCCATGATAGCACCGGTGCTATGAGAAGCAGCAGAGGGATACCTGACAGGGTTAATTGCCTGAAGTCGTTGCCTGGGATTCGCCAGCAATAAATCGCCCCGTGGCCACATTGTGGGGTGATTAGGCTAAATTGGAGGCGGCAGAGCTAGCACGCTGTAAACAGTTTTAAGGGAACTGCTTTTCCTCCAGCCAGAGGGTAACTAAAGCTGCAGCTGCGTCAGCTGTAACTGGGTGAGCCAACATGCTCTCTCCTTCAAAGAGGCGCTGCAAGTGTTGCGGCCTTGCGGAGCTACCGGATGACCCAGCTAGGTGGTCCTAATGCCTCTCCCCTGAGTGAGTTGTTACGTTAGGGGAGAGTGGGTGTATATAGTAGTAATTGCATGAAGCCAGGACTCGGCCAAGTGACAGCTGTCTGCCACTTGGTTGCTGACAGCCTGTCAAACCTGTCTCATCAACAGAAATAATCTCTTTTCTTCTCAAATCGCAATTTTTTTTCCTCAGACACTGAGCCTACCTTTGCCACATCTCCATGTGGGCCCAGACTGAGTAAAAAACGGGGGCATTGGCAGTTGATGGAGAAGTGTGGCAAAAGTTTGAGGACTCAGTCTCTGGGCAGAAATGCATGTGTCAACCCGAGTGTGGATACCCCAATTGGCATGCTGGAGAACTGGGCACACTCAGGAGGAGGAGGAGGAGGAGGAGGTGACCGGGAAACTGATTGACTCAGCCTCCAAGCGGAAGAGGAGTTTACACCCACATAACTGGATTATCCTTCGAGCACACTAGAGAAACTGTATGATCAGGAGAAAATTCCTGAAAGTAGAACACAACATCATTTGGAATAATCTGAACTTCCTAAAGTACCCAAACAGTTAAAAGCCATGTTGAATGAACAAATAACTATGACGGAATTGACAGAAGCGATTAAGAGACAAAATGATAATAAAATACCAGGACCTGATGGGTTATTTTATAAACAACTACAAGATATATTAGGCCCAGTTATATAGAAAGTTTATAATGAAGTTCTGCTAGAAGAAAAAGTACCAAATTCATGGATGGAAGCAAATATTACTCTTATGACAAAAGATGATTCAGATTTAACGCAGATAAAGAATTATAGGCCAATTTCTTTATTGAATGTGAATTATAAAATATATGCTTCGGTAATAGCAGAGAGATGAAAAAGATTTTTGAATGAATTTATACATGTAGATCAGAATAGATTTTTGCCAAAGAGGCAGATTAAAAATAATATGAGAATGATTTTAAACACATTGGAGTATGTGGAAAACAAATGGCATTGATTTTTCTAGGTGCCTAGAAAGCATTTGATGGTGTTAATTGGCAGTTTATGTTATTGCAACTAAAATACATGAACTTTTTACTAATATGATTAAAGCAATATATCACAAAAAACAGCTAAGGTGGTGGTAATGGGGACAGAACAGAGAATTTTGATATAAAAAAAGGCACTAAACAGGGATATCCACTGTCCCCTTTAGTATTTATACTGACTTCGGAAGTGTTAGCCAGAAATATTAGACAAGATGAAAAAATAAAAGGAATGGGGGAAAAAAGTGAAATATAAGCTACAAGCGTTTGCAGATGATTTGGTCTTTATACTAGAAGACCCACTAGAAACTGGACCGAAGCGAATTAGAAAGATACAGGGAAGTTGCAGGATTGAAAATAAACAAAGACAACGAATTTAGCTAAACACTTTAGATACACAAAAAATAATGTTGATGGAAAGAACTGATATACAGATTTAAAAAGTGAAATACTTAGGGATACAACTAGCAGCAAAACATGCAGCAATTAAAGAGGGTAACTATATGAAACTGGTGCAACGAATTAAATTAGATTTGGAGAAATTGAAGAGTGTGAAATTGTCATTGACAGGAAGAATGGCTATTATAAAAATGAATATTTTACCAAGGTTATTATATTTATTTCAAACAATTCCAATAAAATTGGAGGGAAATATTTTGAAGAACTAAATAAAATATTAAACTTGGCTAGGGAAAAAGCAAGAATAGGTTTGAAAATGTTTCAAAACTCCAAAAAAAGGGGGAGTTTTGGATTGCCAGATTGGGAATTGTATTATCAGGCCTTGGTACTTACATGGTTAAAAGAATGGATTAACTTGAGGCACAAAAGATGACCTTCAATTAGGTCGGCACACTTTTTTATGGTATGGGAAGAATAAGATACATAGCTACTTTCAAAGACTGCATTGTTACCAGTATGGCTTAAAATTAAAAAACAACATTATTTGAAAATACCACTCTAGTTTTCCACAATGGAAACATTGATACATCCTAATGTTATCAACAAGGAAAAAAATGTAAGATATAAAGATATTCTGAATGAAAAAGGGGAATTAAAAACCAAGCAGGAACTTATTAGTCAAGGGATGGACATTGCATGGTAGCCACAAATGGAGATACAATCTCTATATGAGAAAGATACTAAAATGTATGGTTTTAATAAAGAATTAATAGAATTGGACCAGACACTAATTGAAACAGATGAAAAACTGATAAAGAAAATATACTATTACTTATTAAGTAATAGTTGCCTAACAGGACAGGCAAAAATGTGGGGGGCAGGGCCAGCTGCCGAGCCGTCCTGGTGTGCAAAATTGTCTCTCCGTTAACTCAGCCATTTCCTACTCATTTGATCGGCTCCACAACAGTTTTTGGGGGGAGTTGTGATCTTTTGGAGGGGATTGGAAGGGAAGGACGTTCAGCAGAAAGAGTTTTAGATGGCAGTCAAAACTTGAAAGCTGAGAAGATCCAGAAGATCGAGGGAAGGAGGAAAGCAGCCAGCAATGGCTATCAGAGAGGCTTGACAGCTGGACAATGGAAGCAGTGAAGAAGCAGAACAACGTGCAACTGGAACTGGCAAAAAGGAACCTTGAAAAGAAACTTGAGTGACTCTGGGGAAAAGAACTCATTCAAAAAGTTCCCAAAGGAATAAAGAAGAGGGAAAACCCAGGAAGAAAGAGGGAGGAGGTGCCCTTCCCCCTCTTAGATAGCGGCAAAGGAGATCATGGGGGAAGCTAGGAAACCCAACTGAAATCAATTAAGAATAAAAGAACTGTATATCTAGAAGCGAGACTGTGATAATCCAAGAAGGACTGGCTGAAGTCTTTTTTTTTTCCTATTTTTAAAAAGACTTTGTGAAAGACCTTGGTAATAATTCTTGTCAAGAGGCTGACAGGCAGGGCTGGTTGACAGTGATAGAGCAGTTTTGGCACAGACTCCATGATAAAAGAAGCATGAGAGAGATATTTGCTGACTATTTGCTAACTCATCTGCAAAATGCCTGATTGAAAAGAAAAACAAAAACTTAGAATTGAATATTGAATATTACCTACATTGTTGGACTCTTATTGTTTGAAAACTATTTGGAAAAAGAAATCAAGACTCTATAGCAGTAATAACTGAGAAAGAAGAAAGAAGAAATACAGAAGTTAAATAACAGAACTTTTGGTATATTGGATATATCTCTGACGTATTACTATTATTATTGTTAAGCTACTAACATATCATTCATTATTTTTTATTATTAATACTGCTGTTATTCGTATTACTATTAAAATAGAACAAAAAAAGAATAGAAATAGAATTATTGCTTATAGAGCTTATATAAATTGGATGGGACTGTGATACTTTAAAACAAATACTTATATTTAATATATTTAACATATATTAATATCTTTTAAAGAATATAAATCAAATTATATTCTCTTTCTATTGCTGTTTAGTGCTGTCCAAAGCTTTCTCTATAGATACTCTTATTTTTATTGGATATTACATATAGTAAGCAATTTATAATAATATGAGATAGATTGACCAGACCAATTAATATAAAGTTTGAAGAGATAGAATTAGGATAAAGCTGGTGAATCTGCGATAGAACGGATCAGTAAAAAACACTAGAGTGACAGAAGGATATAATAGAGGGAAGAAGAGGTGGTTGTATTAGTTGAAAAAGATATTAAACACGACAAGCATCACAAATTTATCTAAGATTGGAACAGGAAGAAAGCAAATGGCACAGACTTTGTCAAATACATCATTAGTGACCTCAAGTCAAGAGGTCGATAAAAGAACTATTACAAAGAGATAGGTCCAATTCATTGGAAGACTTACAGGCTATGATGCAGTCTATGAAGGAACCCATGGAAACCATGAAGAAATGAAGAGAGATATTGGGGAGGTACAAAATGACACTGGTGAACTTAAGGAAAAGATACAAATGATAGATGGGAGATTGGAAATGATGAGAGATTGGAATCCTTTCAATAACAAATTATGAAAAATGAACATAAATTACAGGAAATGAAAGGAAAAATGGAAAGAGAAGAAAAAAGAATGGAAGAAATCAACGAGAAACTGACCAGGACAAATAAAGAATTAGAAGCAATGGTTATGGTCTTAGAATTCAAAAAAGCAGCCCACTATTTACATTTTCAAAACATAAAAGAAGAAAAAGGAGAGGATTTATCTCTCCTTTAATGGTGGAACTATTGGCGAAAGCTTTGAGAATAGGAAAGGACAAAATGCTGATCAAAATGGACAAAGTTTATTGAATGCAGACTAATTATGGAAGATGCCACAACCTACCAAAAGAAATTCATGTAAAATTCATCAAAAAATCAATCTGAGACAAGATCCTCCATAGAACAAGAGATTATCCGAGTACAGAGGGAAACAGCTAATAGTATTGAAACAAGTGCCAAAAAGAATCAGGGACCTTCAGAAACCATACCAATTTTTGACATCTAAACTGACTAGGCACAATATTAACTTCAGATGGTGGACCCCAGAGGGAATAATGATTTTTTTGGCAGGAAAAGAGGATTAGAATAGATACCCTGGAGAAGACGGGGGAGTTTTATAAAGACATTTTTAGCAATGAAGAAGTAAAAGAGAAGCAGAAGGAGAAAGAGAACAAGAATTAAGAACACTGGCCAGAGAAGAGAAAGAATTACAAGTGAGAGAAAGGGAAAAGGGAAAAAACTGAAAATAAAGAGAAATTAAAGAGAACTAAGAGAAGTACCAAGAGAAACCAGAACAACAATGGGTATTAAAACTAGATGCAAAAAAAATGCAGGAAGAAATACGGATGTTGTCCTTGAACATAAATGGATTGAATTCCCCTCAAAAAAGAGGAAAAAAAACTTTTAACAAACTTAATAAAATGAATTTGGATATAACAGGGATCCAAGAAGTACACATAAAAGAACAGCACAAATACCTATTGAACTACCCCCAAATTGGGGAATGTGTTTACATCATTAGTGCAAAATAAAAAAGAGGGGTAGTAATATAATCAAAAAAGCAATCTCAGCTAGGCAAATTTACAAAGATAACGAAGGCAAGATACTGATTGTAGAAACAATATTAAATAAAAAATGTGTGATTCTAGTAGGAATATACGCCCCAAACAGTGGGTTAGAACAATTTATAAGAAACTATATAACATCATTCAAGAGATAGAACGTGACAATATCTGTATTATGGAAGATTTTAATGTGATTACTAACTAAAAAGAAGACTACAAAAGTAACAAAGAAAAAAAAGAGATTAGAAGAATATTACCTAAAATATTTTTTAAGATGGCAGAGGAATTGGGAATCCGAGATAGAGGAATCAAAAGAGGAATCAGTATACATACTATTCAAGCAGGCACTAGTCATGGTCCAGAATCGACATGATTTGGATGTCGATGGAATTGCAACAAGAGGTAGAGGTGGAGGTGCCGGAAAAAGATACCGATCTGTTGTGATTGGAAGGATCGGTCCTGTTGGGAGTTTTGACTCTGATGACTGTTAGATCGTGGATTGACGTCAGAACCAGGAAACGTTAATCTGAAGGGCAAGCCAGTTAATTAGCACGTTGCCTTAATGGGTATAAAAGGACACAGCTGAGCTGGTGCCTTTCGCCAGAAGCAAAATGACTATTTGAGTGAGGACGTTACAGCAATGAGCTCTCTGTTTATTTGAATTTCGAAGGGGGGTCCTAACAGTTTCTGCCAGTCGTTATCTTGTTATTTCCTTCAGTTTGATTTGATTGTGAAACGGCTGCTTTATGTTTGTTCGTTTGAATTTCCAAGAGGAGACATAACATTATTGTTCCTGGCCCAAACAAACCATCTTTCAAGCAAGATGGATTTAAATCAACTGCAGCGTTTGGTAGAGCAGCAACAACAACAAATTAATCAGCTACTGCAAAGCAATGTGACGCTTCAGAATCAGGTAACACAATTGCTGAATTATGTTTCCAGCTTACCAAGCCCTGCTGCTGTTCCCCCTGCCCCTCCTGAGAGGAAAAGCCCAGTATCCATGCCGGAGAAATTTTCAGGACAAATGGACATGTTTCCGGCATTTCTGGGGCAGTGTCAATTATTTATGTCCTTGAGGCCTGAAAACTTTCCAAATGATCGGGCTAAGACAGGATTTATTCTTAGCCTTTTATCTGGGCAGGCTGCTAATTGGGCTACTCCCTTGTTAGTTCAAGATAGCCCGTTGTTGAATGATTTCCAGGGTTTTCTTCAACAAATGAGAGTGATGTTTGAGAACCCAATTAAGATACAAACTGTGGACAGATGGTTATGGGACATTAATCAGGGGAAACGTTCCCTGCAGGAATACGTTGCAGAATTTCATTTGCTGTGTTTGGACTCTAACTGGAACGAACCGGCTCATATGGCTGCATTCCAGGAAGGCTTGTCTGATGCCATCAAAGATGAGCTGGTCCATGCAGAGAGGGCTTTAACTTTGGATGCATTGATAGTTCAGTGCTTACGAATTGAAGCTCGTTTACAGCAACGTGGACGCAAACGGCTCGGTATGGAACCATCTTCGTTTTCTCGTGCACAACCCACGCCACCGAGAGTTTTCCAACCCACAGTTAATGTTGAGGAGCCGATGGAGTTAGGCGCACTCCACCCTCGCTTAATGGTGCGAGAACGTTCGAGAAGGTTCCAGGAAGGCTCGTGCCTTTATTGCGGGGGTCTGGGACATTTTGTTAATTCCTGCAAACGGAGAGGGACCCGCAGACCCGTACCTGAAACCACTCTTTGCTCGTCAGGAAAACAGGGTAGACCTGACCTCAAGGAAACCCTAGGTCGGACACATTTCACATCCCCACCTTAAATTGCTGAAGTAAATCCTGGCCCTCCTCGGCATTTACTTTTGGACACTCGAATTTTTCTACAGTCACAGAAGGAGGGAATTCCCGCTGTTGCGTTGGTGGACTCAGGGGCTACAACCAGCTTTATGGACCGAGCTTTTGCTACGCACTATGGGATCCCATTGGTTGCTGTACATCCACCCATTAAGGTGGAAACCGTGGATGGGCGTGAGCTCAAGTCTGGGCCCATTCGTTTCGCCACCCAGCCAGTGCGTATGATCACTGGGGATCATGAGGAGGCGATAAGTTTTTATAGTACCTCGAACCTTCATCTCCCTTTGGTGCTCGGAATGTCCTGGTTGCGTTTGCACAATCCGTTGGTGGCTTGGTCGCAGAACGGTATTTCTTTTCCAAGTCTCCAATGTGTAGACCACCTGAGACAATTGGAACGAGCGACGCCTCCATTGGCTGTGGGAGACAGAGTGGGGTTGTCAACGAAACATCGTCAAGTTAATCATCAGACTCGGGGGAAGGGCCCTGCGGTGGGGGATAGTGTTGTGATTGGAAGGATCAGTCCTGTTGGGAGTTTTGACTCTGATGACTGTTAGATCGTGGATTGACGTCAGAACCAGGAAACGTTAATCTGAAGGGCAAGCCAGTTAATTAGCACGTTGCCTTAATGGGTATAAAAGGACACAGCTGAGCTGGTGCCTTTCGCCAGAAACAAAATGACTATTTGAGTGAGGACGTTACAGCAATGAGCTCTCTGTTTGTTTGAATTTCGAAGGGGAGTCCTAACAGTTTCTGCCAGTCGTTATCTTGTTATTTCCTTCAGTTTGATTTGATTGTGAAACGGCTGCTTTATGTTTGTTCGTTTGAATTTCCAAGAGGAGACATAACACCGATCTATGGGCCAATCATAACCCATTAAAAATTATATGGAAGGGAAAGAAAAAGAGAGGTAGATAGTCCCTGAAAAGATCAATCCTAAATCATACTAAATCAAACTGAAAATGGAAGAACAATTGAGTTTGTTCTTCCAAGAAAATAAAAAAGATACAAATATACAAAACCTATGGGACACTACAAAAGCATACATGAAGGGAGTGGCTATAGTGTATATGGTGAAAGAAAATAAAAATAAAAAACAACAAAATAATTTAGAAGATAAGAAGAAAAATTACAATGAGAACCACAGAGAGGCAGCCTAAAACAACAAATGGAACTAGTCAAGCATAAAATGAACATTCTTGAAAAAGGAGAGTTGGCACAACAAATAAAATAGACGTTGGCTTACTTGAACGCGATTTCTCAGCATGCCTTGGGAGAATCCACACATATGGGCTGAATCTGACTTTTTGCCCAGAGACTGAGTCATCAATCTTTGCCATGCCTCTTCCTGTCAGGCCAGGAAGTCCCCAGTCACAACGAAGGCGCAGCCACCTGATGATCTTTAGTGGCATTGACTCTGCCTCCCACCTGGACACTGGACCATATGGTTGCCAGGGGTGGGAGTGGATTCTCCCAAGGCATGCTGAAAAATCGCCAATGCCTACTCTCCAGCATGCCTATGGGAGAATCCACACATATGGGACATACTAAAGCTGGCAGTCCCTATGGGTGGGAAGAAGTCTGGTCCTGTGAACCCCCGTCTGTATGTACTCATTGTAGCATTCTTCTACCGAAGGCCACCTTTGCTGAGACATAAGCGTCCAGTTTGCAGTGCCTTACAAAAGGGATGGGGAGGACCACATCGCCACCCTGCAGATGTCATCAAATGAGGCTTGTGTTCGCCCAGGCCGCTATGGTAGCTACACTTCTTGTTGAATGGGCAGTTACTCGTCTGGGTACAGGAAGAGCTTGAGTCTCATAGGACTTGGCTATACATGCCCTTATCCAACGGCCTATGGACAATGATGAGATCTTGGAAGACAGTTGAAATGAAACAAACAGGGCTTCAGACCCGTAATACAATGATGTACATTTAATGTACCTGTGGAGTGACCACCTTACGTCCAGCGTGTGCCATCTGTGCTCCAAGTCATGAGATGGAGTAGGGCAAAAATGTGGTAGGATAATCTCTTGAGCCCTGCGGAAGCGGGAGTTAATTTTAGAGACGAAGGAGGAATCCAGGCACAGAACAACCCTGTTTGAGTGGAAGGTGCAGAGGTCTTCTCTGACCGAAAGAGCTGCCAGTTCCGATATGCACCTGGCCGAAGTGATGGCTACTTAGGCAACTTTCAATGTGTGTTTGTGTTTATTTTCATGGTCATGGTCATGATGTGCACTGAAGATGGTGTTTGATTTCGTTGTATGACGGGCAATGACAATAAAAAGTAAACTTAACTTAATCCTGTCCCAATCTTATTACAATATGTGACTTTGTTGCACAATGCGCCAGCCCCGGAAGTCTGTGTTATTTTCCATTCAGAAGTCTGACAGTCCATGGGCAGAAACTGTTCTTCAGCCTGTTGGTACAGCTGGCTATGCTTCTATATTTCCTACCCGATGGTAGGAGAGTGAAGAAGTGCTAACTGGGATGCAAGTCATCCTTGAGAATTTTCCTCTCTTCTAACACAGCAAGCCCTAGCGATGTCATCTAGTGGTATCAGGGAACAGCCCAGGATGTTTTGTGCTGTGCTCACCACCCCCTGTAATGTCTTTCTGTCTGTGGCTGTCAAGCCAGCATACCACACCATAATGCAATATGTGAGGATGGTTTCTATTGTGGATCAGTAAAAGGATGTCATCAGTTGTTGTTCCACTTTATTCTTTTGCAAGACCCCAAGGAAATTAAGTCTCTGTTAGGCCTTTCTGGCCACCTGAGTTGTGTTTTCCAGATTTTCCAGGTAAGATCTTCGCTGAGGTAAACTCCCAGGAATTTAAAGGAAACTCTCTCCACACAGCCCCCCTCAATGTAAAGTGGGGCAGGTTCCTCTGTCTTCTTCTGGAAGTCTAACATCTAGTTTCTACCCATGGGCTGTCAGACTTCTGAACGGAAAATAACACAGACTTGCGGGGGCAGTGTGTTGTGCAACAAAGTCACATTGTGTAATAAGATTGGGACTGGGTTAGGGACTTCTGTCCACACTGTGAGTTGTATTGGGGGGGGGGGTTGCATGAAGGGAGGCTCAGCCAGTCACATTGAACACAAGTTGTATTCTGACAATAAAGGTAATAATATTTCCTTTGACTTGCTGATGTTTAGGTGCAGTTGTTTTCTATGCACCATGAGAATAATTTTTTTAAAAAAACCAATTTCATTAATTTTCAAAGAGAGTACACAAACAAAACATAAGACATAAGAACATAAAACATCTTTTCTAACAACTACTTAACAAAACAAATAAGACATCTCATTTAAGTACAATAGTTCTAAATTATCACGTTTCCACACACAATTTAATATGCATCTTATATATTCAACTTCATATCTTATTACTCTTTTCCATCTTCTTACTTTTTGTTCCTTTATTTCTGTTCAACTTTATTCATTAAACTTATACTTTCATCTATTTCATATTACTATATTTCATATTATTACTATTTCATATGTTCTTATCCAACATCATTACTCCTCAATAAACAAACATAGACTAACAAAACACATAACAAAAAAACATAAAACTTATTTTTAGAAAGCGGCTTAACCCCGGGTTATAACTTTTTGTACAGACATAAATCAAATTCATGCTCAGCTTATATACTATTTCATATCTTATTTAAAATTCTATATTTTGCATATATCTTCTCCCCTCTTTTCACTCTCTTAATTCTATTTTATTTATTTAATCTCAATTTAAAACATTACACTTGTATCTTTTGTCCGTTCTTTTTCAATTATCCATTTATCTTTCTCTTTAACACAAACTTTTTCCTGTAGTGACTGGTTGAAGTATGACACCTTTCTATTTTCCCCCCAAATTTAACACTTAAAATAATACATAGTTTCTATTCTGATTCTGCTTAGTACATTCTACATAACATTTTAAAATATAAAACATAATGATCTTATAGAATATTAAAAAGTGTTCCATAACAAATTAGTTAATTAAACATTAATTACACAATCCCTACAGTATTCTATTGACACATATTTCAAATACAAATACTAAAATACGATCTTGTGTACTTTTGCAGAATCTCTTTTTAGATTATATTTTACCCTTTATCTCTTAAAAAAAATTGTTTATTAACATCGTGTTTTAAACCTTTATAACTTCCCTTCACTTTATCCCTTCCTTCCTTGTCAAATCTAACCTTTTTACCCGCCCCCACCCGCTCTCAATCTCCAACTTTTTAGTCTCCCCTCTCTGTTGTATTCCTCTTTTCTGTTGCTTTCTATCATTATATCGATTTTTCACCTTACTTTTCCCTTTCTTGGTTGTTTTTTTAGAACTTAAATTCTTCATTTTCTTCTCCTTTTTACCCTTTTTTAAAATCATATGTCCATTAAAGATGGCTTCTTCTTCATCATCCCAGCCTTTTTCTTGTTGCATTTCCTGGTAAGCAGAAATCGCCATTTCTAAAAAACAAAGGATAGATCCAAAAGAACCCTTGCCTTCCTCTTCTCTTAATCTTTCAAATTGCATTTTCAGTTCTTCAACAGATAGCATTGAATTTTTTTTCTCAGACAATGCAAATGTTTTCTTAGTCTTTCAAAAGATAGTTAAGGTCCCAAAGTCACCAAGCAATCAAAATCAGCACAATCAACATAGTCTGTTTCACTTTCTTCTACTTTCTCTTCCTGGGGCAAAATTCAATTACACAATTCCAAGGCATTTTTTGGAAGTTTTATTGCGATTTAATCTCTAATCTTATAAAACTCCAAGCAGTCTCCTTCAACAAACGTTAGTATAAATCATTTACCTCTCTTCCTTCCCACTTAAAGCAAAAAGATTTAAATTTTTAAGTATCAGTGTTTAGAAATCTAATGTCCCCTTGGCTTCAATTTTGAAAGTTAGTACCTTCTGCTGCCAAAGCGGGTATTTCCGATTTCCAACTGCTGGAAAGTGAGGAGAGAAAAAACTTTCCCTTTACTTTCCACCGCAGCTTATCGATCTTCTGGGAAACAATATATCACTTAAAAAGCCAAAGTTCCAGGGTATTCAGATGTTAATTGTCATCCCGGTTCAGCCAAAAGCTTTCTCTGTCTTCACTTCCTCCAGCACATAACTGGTCCAGTTGAGAGGTTCTTTGTGACGGCCATTGCTGACCGTCGCTCCACCACCTTTGGAAAAGGGAGTTAAGCCAGCTGGGAAGGGGGGGTGCGATATCCCCTGACCCCTGCCTGGATCCCCCCTCTCTTCAGCTATCCCTACAGGATAACTATAGCCTCCTAATCCAATTGGATTGAAGGCACTCCAGCAGCGAGCGCAGCAGGAATCGCGCACAAACGCGAATTCCTGCTGCCTCCGAAGCCTGTCAAACCGGAAGCACCATGAGGATAATTTTTGAACCACCCCCCTGTGCGCTGTTTCTTCTCCACCTGTAATGAGACCCAATACAGTAGTATCATCTGAGAACTTAACGATCATAGTGGATGGGTCAGATGATACACAGTCATGAATGTACAGTGAGTACAGGTAGGGACTGAGCACACAGCCCTTCAGGGAGGTGGATGTGACAAATGCAGCAGTTTGTGGTCAGTCTCTCAGAAAGTCTTTGATCCAGTCACAGATGGAAAAGGGAAAATCCAAGTCAGTCAGCTTTTCAATAAGGATGCTCAGCAGGATAGTATTTAAGGTCGAGTTGTAGTCAATGAAAAGCATCCTGACATAATTTTCGGGATTCTCCAGATGGCTCGCTACAGTATGTAAGGCAGTAGCTATGGCATTGCCTGTCAACCTGTTCCCCTGTAGGCAAACTGATGTTTGTCAAAGTCTGGTGGGAGGCATGTCCTAAGGTGTTGGAGAACCAGTCTTTCGAAGCATTTCAAAACTACTGATGTTAATGCGATAGGTCTGTAGTCATTTAGACAGTTAATTGCTGTTTTCTTGGGGACTGGGACAATAGTGGCTGTTTTCAAGCATGATGGAACACAGGCCATTTGCAGGGAGATGCTAATTGATTGGCACAAGCCTTTACCACTACCCCAGCACTCCATCTGGACCTGCAGCTTTACTGGGATTCACAGCCTTCAGTGCAGCTCTCACTTGATGTTCGTATAGGGTGAGTGGCTGGGAATCAGAAGGCTGACAGGCAGAGGCTACAGGGTCTGGTCTTTTCACCTCGCAGCAGGCAAAATGTTCAACTCCTCTACCAACAAGGCATTAGCATTGACCGTGTTCCTTGTGTTGCCCTTATATAGTTAGTTAGGTGCTGCAGTCCCTGCCACACTTGCTTCAGGTTGTTATCTGCTAGGTGGTTCTCTATCTTGTATTTGTATAGTTGCTTTGCCGTCTTAATGCCTCTTCTAAGGTTTGCTCTGACCTCTCTCTATATATCCCTGTCCCTTGCCTTAAAGGCAAAATCTGCATCTATATACACAGTGACTGGTGTGTTAACAGCAGAGTAGTAGCTGTTTGCCGGGGTGGTAAACAGGTCCAGTATCAGCCGTACAAATTTCTGAGACATTTCATTGAAAAGATCTGGATGGAGATGCCACTCTGATTTGTCCACCTTGGTCCTGCTCAGGTAGTCTGCCTATGCGTTCATTGGCCCCGATATACGCTCCGCTTTGATGGACAGTGAGTTTCCACCCAGATTCCCAGTTGTTCCTCTTCGGTCATGAGGGACCTGGAGTGGGTCCCTCCTTACCTGTTGACATGTGCTTTGGCCGCCATGTTGACAGTCAGGATCAAGACATGCTGGCAAGAGACCAAACTCTGGAATTGCTGTAGAGCTACGTGGATGGCTTGAAATTCCAGCCAATTGATATGTTTCAGGTCCTGGGGGGGACCATTGCCCTTGTGCTATTTGCGAATAGACTGGCATTTGAGGTTACTGTGATGCAAATGGACTCCCTGAATAGGGTTCCTTTGGTTATCGTTGGGGAGACCCACCATCTGAAGGACCTGAGGTTCTCTAGGAGAACGTGAACCTTGCCATTGGACGTGCTGCTCCCTGCCCTTTGGAATAGAAGAAAACACTGAAGGTTCTGGCGTGTAAACGCGCACAGGAAACTATGGCTATGCACAATATCATTATCACCAGGAGCTGGGAGAGTTCCGCCAAGGAAACAACTCATTCCGCTCTGATCTGGCTGATCAAGGACTTGATGCTATCCTGGCACTCCTGAGACAAGTAAACTTGTCACAGGCTAGTGTCTATTACTGCGCCCAAGTATAACAGGTGGATGGATGGTAGTAACTGACTTTTTTGAAAGTTGATGGAGAAACTGTGTTCCTGAAGAACGCAGATTGTGGTCCCCAAATCGGCCTATGCCTATTGACTGGAGCTGGACTGGATGAGGAAATCAACCAGGTAGCATTGGACCTGCACCAGGATTGTTCTGAGGCGTGCGGCCAGTGCAGCCAGCACCACTGTGAAGGTACTAGGGGCCAACGATAAGCCGAATGACATGGCCCGGTACTGACAGTGGTTCCTTGCATAATAAAACCTGAGAAACCTCCAATGGGAGGGAAAGATGGAGATGTGGAGGAATGCCTCCGTCAAATCTATGAATGTCAGGAGGTCCCCCCCATTATGCCCTCCAAAACTGACTGCAGAGATTGCATCTTGAATCTCTTGTACTCTAGGTGTGCATTTTCCTGAGATCCAGACTTACCCTCCACCCCCGCCAGAAGTCTTTGGAACTACGAAGAGAATAGAGTAGAACCCATACCCCCTCTGGTCCTCCGGCACCGGCTTGATGGCCTGAATGTCCAGCTAGTGCTGGACTGCCTTGTTCATAAGTCCTCTTTGAAAAAGGTTCTTGGAGGTGGGGCAACAGGTAAATGCCATTGGAGGTGTGGAGAGAAAGTCCAGAGAGAGGCCGAATCGCACGGTTCTCAGGACCCATGAATAGGATGTGATATTCTCCCATTGGTTTGCAAATAGGGCCAGGCAGCCACCGATTGGAGAAGGATTCCAGCAGTCATTTGGAGCAGTGAAAGGGGCAGCTTCCTGAGCCATGAAAGGGCAGCTTGGATTGGAACTGCTGCCTAGCCCTGTCGCGAAATCCTGACCTGTCTGGTGGTCGCTCAGATCTAGGCTGGTAGGTTCTCTGGAATTGTGAAAATTATTGTCCTGTCTCTGTCGGATGAAAGGGCTGCCTATGGATACAGGGAGAGACTCTTCTATCTGCTCTCCTGGTGAGGGTGGAAAAGACCTTGCGCTTTTCCTTATTTTCTACCAGGAATGGATTTAATGCACCTCCAAAGAGAGAAGTACTCAAATAAGGAGTGGAGGCAAGTCTCCATTTTGTTCTGGCATCCACCTGCCACTGCCTGAGCCATAGCAGGCAGTGAGAGGTAATGTTGGAGACCAGTGCCCTGGAAGAAAAACAGGCTGCATGCAAGGAGGAATCCGCTGTGAATTCAGTGGCTGCTACCAATTTATTAATGTCCTGGTGCATCTGAATCTGCTACGGAGCAACCCTAGCCTGTATTTGTTGAAACCAAAGAAGGGACATTCTGGTAAAGAAAGAAGTGGCCACTGCTGCTTTTACAGCCCATGCATTGGCCTGGTGAGTCCTGCAGAAGTTTAGTTCCGCCTTCCTATCCTCTGTCTTGTGGGCCTCTGCTGTCTCCTGATAAAGCAGTGGGAGAGACCAAGGAGGCCAATGGCTCATCTAATGTGGGTAATTGAAGTTCCTCTGCAAGAAGGGGAGCCGTGCCTGGTTGTAACCATGGTCTTTGCACCACATTTAGGAACAGCTTGGGGCAAGGTATGTCTTGTTGTATAGGAGTGGACTCAGAAAACACTTTACTGTTTGGGCCCTGGTTGTCGGGTGACACTGCTGAAGGAGAAGGTTCTGTGCCTATCTGAGTAGCGGTTCTCAACTTATGTAATAAGGACTTAAAGAGGGCTGGGCTAAAAAGTCCAGTAAATTGGGTCAAGGGTCATCTTCTGAGAACCCCTGTTCTCTTTGATCTTCCTTCTCTAGCACAGATGCCCTGTCCCTAACAAAGCGGGCAGGAGACTCTTCTCTTTGGTGTCTAAGGGCCTCCATAGGAATCTGGTATTGCATTGCCTGCAATGGAAGCTCAGATCCCAAGGAAGGGGGGTGGCTTCTCCCCTATAGGGTTGAGGCCACCCCATGGGAAATGGCCTGGGCTATGAACCTTAATCTCTTCCGATAAACCAGGTCCCACTGAGTCAGGTGATCGAAGACCCACAGCAATAGGGGTATAAGTGGCCTCTGGAGCTCTATTTCTCTCCCTTGACTGTGATTCTGCAGGATCAGGGGTTACACATGCAAAGGGAAAAGATTCAGTTTGAATCTCCCCTGCTGAGGGTAGATAAACCCGCTCACTATCCCAATCTGATGATCAAACTCCTTGCATTGCAGGCAAGGTTTGTAGCCTCTGGCTGGAGAGAGGGGGAATGGGCGTTGGTTCTTACCTGACACGCCATTTCTCTTCGAGCTGCGAGGATCATCCAGAGAGTGGGAGGTGCTTCAAGCTGCGTTGCTGTAGGCTGAGCTTAATTACTGAGGAACGCTCTGCCCTCCGTCACGTGGCTCCCTTGTAGCGTTCCCCAGTTTATGCGAAGTCGAGATGGAAGAGAAGGTCGTACTCTCATCTTACTAGACTTAAGGGTTCATTGGCCGAAACAAGACCCCACCAGATGGTGAAAGGATAAGGGTGGGGCTGGATGATCCTCGCAGCTCGAAGAGAAATGGCGTGTCAGATAAGAATCAACCCCCATTCTCCTTAGAGCTTCTCGGATCATCCACAGAGTGGGACATACCAAAGCTTGGCTGTCCTACGGGAGGGACTCCGTCTGGTGTGGAGGCCTCTGCGGGTCCTCGATGACCTGCTGAAGGACTCGTCTGCCAAACGAGGCCTCTGCCGAGGCAAAAATGTCGATCTTATAATGCCTAATGAAGGGGGACGGGGAGGCCCAGGTGGCGGCCCAACAAATATCAGAGATTGGAGCCTGGGTGGCCCAGGCTGCCGAGGTAGCTGCACTTCTGGTGGAATGTGCAGTTATTCCGCTGGGTACTGGCAGAGCCTGAGACATATAAGCTTTGGAAATAGTAGCTCTGATCCAGTGGTCGATGGTTGAAGGGGACACCTTGTGGCCCAATGTCTTGGGTTGAAAGGAAAGGAATAGGGATTCGGACCTCCTAAAGGGCTGGGTGCGCTTAATGTAAATGTGAAGAGCACGTCTCACATCCAGGGTGTGCCACAGCTTCTCCCTCTCCCGCGAGGGATTGGGACAGAAGTTCGAGAGCGTGAGTTCTTGTGCCCTGTGGAAGGTTGAGTTGACCTTGGGCAGAAAGGTAGGGTCAGGCCGGAGGACCACCCGGTCAGCATGGAAGATGCAAAGGTCCTTTCTCACCCACAAGGCTGCGATCTCCGAGGTTCGGCGGGCCGAAGTAATGGCCACCAGGAACACGACTTTGAATGTTAAGAATTGGAGGGTGGATTCCCTGAGAGGCTCAAAGGAGAGTTTAGTGAGGGATACAAGGACCTTATTGAGGTCCCAGGTAGGGTATCGGTGAACGGTAGGGGGGCACAGGTTAGTGGCTCCCCTGAGGAAGGCCCTAATGCGAGGGTGGTGAGAAAGGGAGCCAAGGTTGTCACCAGCGATGACAGTCGAGAGGGCAGCGACTTGGCACCTCAAGGTGTTAGGGGAAAGCCCTTTCCTCAGACTGTCTTGGAGGTAGTCCAACACTTGAGCAATGGAGGGTGAAAGCGGGTTCACCTGGAAATTATGGCACCACTTGCAGAAACTATTCCACGTGGCATTGTATATTCGGTTAGTTGAGGGCCGCCTGGCAGCTAAAATAGTATCAATAACCTAGTCGGAAAGCTTCTCGTTTCTTAACCGTTCCCGCTCAATCTCCAAACGGTTAACTGGAACCATTGGGGATCCGGATGCTGTAGGGGCCCTGGAGAAAGGGAGATCCTGTTCGGGGGAATTTTCCAGGGAGGGGCCACCGATAGGTTGCGGAGGTCCGCAAACCATGGGCATCTGGGCCAGTAGGGGGCCACCAGAAGAAGTTCTGCCTTCTCCTGGATCAGTTTCTGTATGACTCTGGGGAGTAAGGCTAATGGAGGGAATGCGTATAGAAGCCCTGGGGACCAGGGGCAACGGAGGGCATTGTAATTCTCGGCCCCGTGGGAAGTGAATCTGGAGAAAAACCTTGGGAGTTGTGTGTTGAGGGGTGATGCGAAGAGGTCCACTGTGGGGAGACCGAAGATCATGGTCGCCTCCTTGAACAGGGACGGGTGGATGCGCCACTCGGACTGGTCCACTGTGGCCCTGCTCAGCCAGTCTGCTCGGGTGTTTGAAACCCCTGAGATGTGTTCTGCTTTGAGGGAGAGGAAATAGCGCTCCGCCCAACGGCAGAGGCGCTCGGTCTCTCTCATCAACCGAATGGACTGGGTACCCCCTTGCCTGTTGACATGAGCCTTGGCGGTGACGTTGTCCGTGAGTATAAGAACATGCCGCCCACGTACCTGAGGGAGGAAGTTGCGCAGGGCCAGATGGATGGCGTGGAGTTCCAACCAGTTTATACTGCATGCCCGCTCTGCCTGCGACCATCTGCCCTGTGTCGTGAGCGAGTGGATGTGAGCGCCCCATCCGGACAGGCTGGCGTCTGTGGTGAGGGTGAGGCGTTGGGGCTCCTTGAAGCCATGACCCTTGTTGATGGAGGGATTGGTCCACCAGAGGAGAGACGTGAGGACCCTTGGAGGCACCTTGACCGTGGCCTTTGAATTGTTTCTGCCAGATCTTTGGAACGGGAGCAGGAACCACTGCAGGGATCTGGTGTGTAAACGGGCCCAGGGAACAATGGAAATGCATGAGACCTTTTTACCTAGTAATTTAGACAATTCTAAGAGTGATACCCTTTTTGATCGTCAGATGAGTTTGATGGATTCCTGGATCCTAAGAAATCTTTCCGAGGAAAGGAAGACCTTCCCTTTAACTGTGTCAATAATGGACCCCAAATGTGATATCCGGGTAGATGGTAACAATTGGCTCTTTTGCCAATTTACTAGGAACCCATGGTCTTGGAGGGCAGAGAAGTAGCTCTGGTGTCCCTCTCTGCTTAGCGTCTGGAGTAGGACAGGATGAGGATGTCATCCAGGTAGCAGTGGAGACGCACCAGACGGTTCCTGAGGTGAGCCACTAGGGCCACGAGGACCTTAGTGAAGGCTCTCAGGGCAGAAGCCAACCCAACTGTAAGGTGTGCATCTTAAACCTGCAGTGGATCAGGCAACGGTTAAGGTGTTTTAGGTCTAGAATTGCTCTCCATCCACCTGAGGATTTGGGAACCACAAAAAGGTGGGAGTAAAAGCCCTGCCCTCATTGGGACGGTGGGACGGGTTGGATAGCCTGAATGTTGAGATGATGAATAGCGGAATCCATCAAACTGTGTTTGGTGGGATCCCTCGGGGGGGATGCCATGAAAAAGTCGGGGGGAGGGGCACTGAACTCCAGGGCGAGACCGAATCTGATGGTGTCCCGGACCCAGGCATCGGAAGTAGAGGAGTCCCATTGGTCGGCGAAATATCTGAGACGTCCGCCAATGGGAAGGGAGGGATGGGGTCTATCTGGAGTGCCGGAAAGGCTTCTCTCCTGAACCCCTGAAGGGACGCTTTTAGCTGCCGCCCCTCCTGTTCTGGTCGCCCGGATCGGCTCGATCGTGAGGTTGGAATGGCCGAAAGGAGGGGGGTCTCGGGTATCTGGGCGGGAAGGGAGACTGGTAGAAAGGTCAGGAGGCTGAGGGGTTCTTGGCTCTGGTCTCCGAAAAAGAGAAGGAAGAAATTTTTTCTTGCTTCTGGTCTCGGCTAGCAGGGGCTCCAGAGCCGTACCAAATAGTTTATCCCCCTTGATGGGGGCGGTTGCCAACTTAACTTTGTTTTTTACATCTGCCTGCCAGTGTTTGAGCCAGAGCAGACGGCGGGCCGTAACGTGAGAGGTTAATGCTTGGGAGGAGAACTTAACCGCGTGGTAGGTGGCGTCGGCCGAAAATTCTGCCGCGGCCGTGAGCTTGGCGATGGCCTGGTGCGCCCTTGTATTAGAGGGGGGGACATGCTGTTTCAGTTGGCAGAGCCACCGGATCGAAGACCTGGTGAAGAAGGAGGCGGCCGTGGCCGATCTAATGGCCCAAGCGTCGGCTTGATGAGCCCGACGTAAGGCTAGTTCGGACCTCCTGTCCTCGGGTTTCAGAGCCTCCAGAGGATCACTAGGAGAAGAAGGAGGATGCTAAGCAAACGATGGACTCATCAACCTCAAGAGTATTAAGCAGGTTGCAAAAGCTTGAATCAAGGTTGAAGAACCTCTTGTCCTGGTTGGATGGGGCAGGAAGGGCCCCCGTGGAGACCAACTGATTTGAGACTAGGTCGTGAAAGATGGGTGGAGCCGGAGTAACCTCCTCTTCCACAACGGGCTGCCTGAAAATGGCATCCTCTGGACCTTACGCCGGGGAAGCGTGGGCAGAGGGAGATTGTACGGATAGGCCAGAAATGTTTTTGGCCTTAAAGAGGAGCGATTTAAACATGTGTGGCTTGAACAAACCCACAAAGGTGGATTGATCGGGGGTGAGACCCTCATCCTCGGACATCTCCCCTTCCATCGGGTCTATCTCCGATAGGGGCTCACCATGGAGTGTGGACCCCCATTCAAACTCTTCCTCCTCCCTGAACTGGTCCAAGCCCTCTATCTCCTCCTCCAATTCCCCTTCTGGGAGAAGGCTGCCCCTCTGTGAAGGTACCTGACCGTGGGGAGGGTCCGGTCTGGGCGAGGACCTGACTGATAGCGACTCGTGTACGGGAGCCATCGGAAGGAGGCCGGGCCTGGACATCTGTTGCAGACCTTCTGTGATCTCCTGGCGGATAGCCCGTTCCATCCAAGCCCTCATTTGTTCAGGAATCTCGACTGTGGTGGGCTCCTCCTGGCGCAGACCAGCGGCCGTGGGAGTGAATGTAGCTTCAGGTATCTGCCTGGTCGTTGGTCCAGGGACCTGATGCTCCTGGGATGAGCTGTGCCTGGAGAGGGAAGAACAATCTGGAGGAGGGGGGGTGCCTAGAGGTAGAAGGAATGGGGGGTGGGAGAACTGGAGGCAATGGTTGTGACTCCCTGGATCGCCTGTCAAATTCTTTCTCCAATGCCTTGTGGCGTCTTAAGGCGTCTCTTTGAGAGGCCTTGGAAGTTTCCTTAGAGGTTTCCTTAGCCTGTCTGCGCAAATGGTAGGACTTAGATCTGGCCTTCAAAGAAAGGCGTTTAGCGGAATTGTCATCTGCCATTTTAGAAGGATTGTATATATGTACTATAGGTGGTTGGCTCGCCAAGGGTTCGACCTACGACAAAGGCCAGGTGTCCTTTAAGCTAGCCCGCGCCCCCTTTTGGAATTTAGAAGTGTATAATCTATATTATTATTATTATTAATATTATTATTATTATTATTATTATATTAAAATTATACATATCTATTGTTTTATTTATACAGATAAGTATATATTCATGAATAATTACTTACTATTGTTAATAGTAATATATATATATATACACACACACACACACACACACACATATATATATATATACATATTATTATTGTTATTGTTGTTATTGTTATTATTATTATTATTATTATTTTAATATTTATTTTCCAAAATATCGAACCAATTAGCTAGGTCCGGAGCTCCCAAGGCAGGAAAGCCAGGGAATTGTTATGTTAATATCCAATTGGTCAAATGAACACCTGAGGCTGGAGAAAAGGCCTCTAGCAGCCTGCACTCCCAGACAATAACCGGGAGGGGGTGGCTGCAATTCCTCGCCCTGAGCGCTGCTGAGGAAAAGCCAACAACTCTAGACTTTTTTAGGCAATAGAAACAGAAATAATCAAGCTCTAACAGGCTGGGAGGCCTGTATAAGCGAGCTAGCGACCTCGTAGCTGAAATGAGGCCGGAAGATGGCGCCCGATCACAAGGCGGTGCCCAAAATGGCGGCTGCCTCCGGATCTCCTTTTCGGCCACTCAGGGCGGAACTAGGTCCCTCTGGCAAGATTAGAGTGCCTAGAGGGCAACAAGATGGAATCGCCCCTTCCTGGGGGGATCGGCGTTTGGGCGGGGGGAAAACCAGCTGCGCTCGCAGCGCAATCGATTCAAGCCGCTAGTGAGGGCGGCGTAGAGAAGCGGCAGGAATAAACAGAACGAATCGAAGGGGGGGATTAGCGCAGAAGCGCTGCTAAAACTGCCCACTCTTTTTCCCCCTTGGGGGCGAAAAACCACGCTCCCCTTGCTCTAGAGACACCCCAGATGCGCAGAGGCTAAGGAAGAAATAAACCAGGCAAACCTGAAAGTTTAAAGACGAGCTTGAATCGGCCAAGGAGTGAAAGCAAACACAGCCTAACTCTCCGAAGGCTGAGCATAAACAGGGGAACGCTACAAGGGAGCCACGTGACGGAGGGTGAAGCGTTCCTCAGTAATTAAGCTCAGCCTACAGCAACACAGACTGAAGCACCTCCCACTCTCTGGATGATCCGAGCAGCTCTAAGGAGAATACCTCTCCTGCATAGCTTGCTTCTCAGCTCTGGAAAACTGTTTTTCAAGAGCTTTTTGTCTTCTGTTTGCATCCCTTTCTTCTGCCCTGGTAGGTTTTCTGGAGTATTTAGCTTTTGCCCTTATTTTGTCTGCTTGCTGATCTAGCCTTCCTGGAGGATTTCTTAGCATGCTTGGGCTACATTCTATCTGCTGAGTTATCAGCCATCGTGTAGCTTGACCCCTGAGACTGCCTTGGGAGGAGAGGCTAATGGTTCAATCCTCCTTAATCCTCCAACTGGAGGCAGTCCTTGTCCCAGGTCTTTTCCCCTGGGTTGTGGCAGTGGTGGCAAGACCAGTCTCCTGGGGTAGCCTGCACAACTCACAATGCGGTCGCTTCCAAAATAGTGGCCACTAGCCCTAACAATCAGCTGTGGGGCGGTAAAAGTGAAAATGGCCCTACTGGAGTTACCTGGGCAAGCCTAGGCACACAATGGGCGTGCAGGAGGATTTTGTGGCTGTGGCTCTTCAGTGCACCCTGTAAGAGATAGAAATTAGTGAAGAGCTGTCCCCTCTATGTCTGGCTGTTGGGCTCTTATTGGTGATGAAGGGGAAGTTGCACAATAAACGGGCAAAGAACAGGCTTTGAATCCAATTGTTGCCTGCCTTCTGTATTTCAAATCTTTTGGAGAATCCACACAATGAAAAATGCTGCTTTTCCAAGATATCACTGGAGACTGGGGACTTCCTGGCCCGACAGGAAGAGGCATGGCAAAGATTGATGACAGAAAGGTAGATTCAACCAATATGTGTCGATTCTCCCATAGGCATGCTGGAGAAAGATACAATCAAAACTTCTTTGAAAATGCCAACAAAGCAGGCTAGCATATAAATTAAAAGAAAAAGAAAAAGTCTGGATTAGTAAATTACAGAATGAGAAAGGAACTATGTGTTTTCAAAATGAAGAGAAAAACAAAATACTTCAAGAGTATTTTGAAAAGCTATACGATAACGACAAATGCCTCATAGAGGAAAAGCTAATACAATATCTAGAAAAAGCAGAGCTGTCAAGAATCACAGAATAAATAAATATGTTAAATGCAGAAATAAAAACGTTGGAACTAATTGAAACATTGAAAAAACAGAAGAATAAAATGACAAGCCCTGACAGACTACTGGTTGAAATATATAAAGAATTCCGAACTTCCGGTGGCAGGACAGGGACGTCCAGAGGTGGAGAAGCCCAGCTGTGGCTTTCAAACACCTCTTCTCGCGTTTGGAGGGATCCCTAGTGGATACACGAAACCCGTAGAGCTTCGTGTCAGAATAGAGGACCCCCGGGTTGCTGTTTGGGGGAAGGCAACTCCCCAGCAACGAAGGAAAAGCCTCTGAGACCAGCGCGATTGAGCCAGCTGCCAGCTAATGGCGGCTCCAAAGTCCGGTCTGTCACTGAACTGATGAAGCAAAAAGTGACAGCCTGAAGGATCTGAGCAGAAAAGGGCAGAAGGACTACAAAAGCCGTGAGAGAGAGATCGGTCTGACTCTCCCTGTTTCATTGTGAGTAACAGTGGGGGAAGCTGGAGACAAGCGGCTAGAAAAGCAGTTTGAAAAGTGAAAGGGGGATAAATGCAGATAGAATGGCTCGACACTTAAAGTGAAAGTGTGGATTGGAGCGTTTGGAAGAAGATTGTCGAGGAGAGAAAAAGGCAGTGGGAAATTTAAGAAGCTTGGGAGTGGATTGCCATCTGGGATCAGCACCTGAGAAGACTAGAAGACTAGGAGAGGATTATAGCTGCGAAGGAGGGCAGAGCAAGCGGTAGAGAGCGAGATAGCGACGCACTGACTTTTATATGCAAGGTCCTTTCCTTTTAGCATCATTGCCTACAAAACTGATTTCTAAAGTGATCGATCTGAGGCGGACGCCCAAAGTGACTGTGGACTGACAAGTGCTGGCAGAAGGGAAGAAGAAGAGGGAAGAAGAAGAAGGAAGAGACAGACGGAAGCCTGGCAAAGACTGATCGCTGAGCGTTGACAGCAATTAGTCAGCACTTCCTCCCCCTGCTCCCTTGGTGCGCCCAGGAGGAAAGACTATAAGATTAAAACACCAGCCCCAACTCAGACTTGTTTTTCTATGGAACTAATCCCACAGATACGTGCCTAGTTATTCCCCAAAATTAAAAAGACCCTTTTCCTCCTGCACTCTTTCTCTCTCTCCCTTTCTCTCTTGGTCTTTCCTTTCTTTCTATAATAGTTATAAATACAAGTATAAAGGCAAACTGCTTGTTATAGTTATTAGGGTTTACTGATTAGACTCTCTTGGATATACAAAAATTTTAAGGTCTGTTAAATAGGGTTGTCTCAGATGAATTGGAACCTTAAATATTAATATACATTATAGGACAAAGGTATATATAGAGTGAGAAATTCTAGAGTTGGTTGTTTGCTTTAAACAAGTTTGATTTGATATGGTAATGATTTATTAGGGGTAAAATACAATTAACTCTGGTATATGAACTTAATATAGAGAATAATACATAATACATAATATTTGATTACATTCTATTGTATAGCATCTATTGTATAGTATTGTATAGTATCTGATAACACTCTATTGAATTGGAATTTAACTTGCTTTAATGACCGATTGGGCCGAAGAAAGAGATCTAAAACAACTTGGTGTGTAAGCTTAGCAAATAGACTTGTAATCACACTTAAAGGGCTATTACATCGAATGGTGATTTGGGATAATATTCTTAACATTGTCCAATTGCAAAAACAAATCTTATCAGAGATGACTTCCACAACAACCACGGCCCTGAAAACGGGAAGGAAGAACACCCAGACCTTGATGACAACTCTGGCAACTGCCTCCCCAACAACGCAGAAAACTATAGAAGAGACCTTGACAGGAGAAAAACAACCGACTGTCACTAATGCCAATCTACAAGCGACATTATTATCCCTGCAAGAATCAATGTCTAGAATGCAGGAGATTATGATTAGGAATCACAATGAGACCAGAGCTGATATTAGCGAACTGAAGGAAGAAATGGGTAAATTAAAAGAGGAGACGAGAGCACATATACAGAGAGTTGAAGATAAGGTTGGGACAATGCAATTGGCCATGGAAAGAACTGAATTAAAAATAAAAGAAATAGAGAGGAGGACAAAACAACCGGAGAGGAACCTAGAAAGGACTGAGGAAGACTTTAAAAATGTTAATAGAGAAATGGAAGATTCCTTGGTCCAACTTGAGATGGACAGAGCAGCTGCATACCTAAGGTTCCAAAACATGGAGGAATCCAAAAATGAAGAACTAGAGCAATTAATGGCAGGTTTGTTGGCTGAACTAGTTGAAAAAGAGAAAGATGACTTACTCAAAGAATTCGATGAAATCTATAGGGTGAACACCAGTTACGCAAGGCGTCACAATTGCCCAAGGGAGATCCATATCCGCTTTTCAAGAAGATGCGTGAGAGACCTAATACTTAGAAAGGCCAGAGATGAGAGAATATTATATAAGGACAAAGAGATCATAGTTCTTAAGCAGATTCCAAGAAAAGTGAGGGCCATAAGGCAAGAATATAAATTTTTAGCCAATTACTTAAATAAAAACGAAATCTCATTCAAATGGCTAATCCCAGAAGGGATGCTAATATCGTGGAAGGGAAGAAAAATTAAAATAGATTCAATAGAACAAGCACAAGACTTCCTAGAACAGCTAACAACCACGGAGGATCAACATACTAGGGAGGAAACCCAAAGGAACATGCAGGAAGATCGTAACCGCCATAGGAACAAAGAAGAAAGATCTGTCCAAACTCAAGGGAAAGACAACTTACAAGAAAGAGAAGAAACAACCCCATATCATCCACAAGAAGAGAGCCGTATAGTTACGAGACAAAAAGCGAGGCAGACTTAAGTAAATGGATGAAGGAAGGAAAATTCTTTCCATCAATATAAACGGCCTAAATTCAAGAGCTAAAAGGAAAAGGATTCTAACCAAACTAATAAAACAAAACGTTGATATAATTTGCATACAAGAAACACACATTAGGAAAAGTGAGGAGAAATTCCTAGATTGTCCGAAACTGGGAAAATTATTTACAGCACCAGCAGATAAACACAAAAAGAAAGGTATTGCAATCTATGTGAGAGATGACTTAAAAGCGGAGTCAATCTGGGCGGACCCTGAAGGAAGAATTCTGGTGGTACAAATCTCGATTAATGGCATTACATTTTTACTGGTAGTAATCTATGCCCCAAATGATGATCAAGGTAAATTTTTTAAACATCTCCACCAAAAAATAATAGATTTTGAAAATGGCAATATTTTCCTGATTGGCGATTTTAACTCTATTGCTGACTACCGGAAGGATCATAGTAACAGGAGTAAGAACAAAAAAGGAAAAAGAGAATTCTCTAAGCCATGTAAGGATATGATGAATGAAATGAATCTGGTAGATATCTGGAGAAAATTAAACCCCAAAATGAACAGTTTACTTATTATTCTAACCCACACAAAATTTGGACAAGAATAGATATGGCTTGGATAAACAGTGAATTAATTAATGAAATCAAAGGTAGCGAAATCTTACCAAATGACTGGGCTGACCACAACCCAATTCAAATAACCTGGAGAGGTAGAAGAAAACCAAAGAAAAGATGGGACTCTTAACACTCATTTAATAAAAGAAGAAGAATATACTAACAAACTGAAAGAAGAACTGAACTTCTTCTTAAAGGAAAATAATAATGATCTAACTTCGAAACAAAATATATGGGACACATTAAAGGCATTTATAAGAGGAATAACAATCTCTTACAATGCTATGAGAAATAAAAGAAAGTATGCCCAACAAAGTAACCTACAACAAGAAATTAAGGATTTAGAAACCCAGCTACAAAAGAACCCCAAAAACCAAAGAATGCAGAACCAGTTAACAACAACTAAACACAAACTAAATTTACTGGAACAAGAAAAATTGGAGATTAGTCTGAAAATGACTAAACAAATCTACTTTGAGCATGCAAACAAGCCAGGGAGATGGTTAGCCCACAAACTTAAGAAAACGAAAGGAAAAAGATTGATACACCAATTAATGGACGAGGGGGGCAATATGCAAGAGGAGATAGAGAAGAAAAAAGAGATCACTTTTAAATACTTTGGGAAATTATACAAAAAAGAAGTCTGTGAGGATAAAATAATGAAATACCTGGAGGAAGCGAATGATAAAGCAATTGGAGAGGAAGAGATAGAATTATTAAACCAAAATATAACATGGTCCGAACTGAAGTCAGCAATAGAGAAGCAAAGTAACAATAAAGCACCAGGACCGGACAGGATACCGGTAGAACTTTACAAAACAATCATAGAACAAATTGGACCACTGATGCTGGAAGTATTTAATGAGGTACTCTTAGCAGCCAAGATGCCGGACTCGTGGAGGGGAGCCTTAATTTCGCTGATCCCGAAGGAGGACCTTGACCACAGACTTATTAATAATTATAGACCAATTTCACTCCTGAATGCAGATTACAAACTATTCTCTTCTATAATAGCCAATAGATTAAAACAGGTTTTAAACACTTATATCCATGAAGATCAAAATGGATTTCTCCCATTTCGACAAATTAAGAATAATTTAAGAACAGTGATAGACATTTCAGAATACTATGAAGCCCATCCGGAAAAACAATTTGCATTTATGTTTTTGGATGCTGAAAAAGCATTCAACAATTTAAATTGGCATTTCTTAATTCAAAAAATATATAATATGAACCTCGGCACCAGATTCGAAAACGTCGTCACTACAATTTACCACACTCAACAGGCAAATATTCTAATAAATGTGGAACAAACTGGCCCGATAAAAATAGAAAAAGGGGTAAGACAGGGTTGCCCTCTCTCCCCTCTGCTTTTCATATTCGCCCTAGAATCTCTTCTGACGTACATTAGGCAAAATTTGAAAATTAGAGGACTGAGGATCAAATCAGAAGAGTATAAAGTACAAGCTTTCGCTGATGATTTGGTTTTTTTTCTGGAGGAGCCCATAGAAAAAGGACACAACTTATTAGAAGAACTAGAACGATTTGGAGAAGTCGCAGGATTTAAAATAAACAGGGGAAAAACGAAATTAATGACTAAAAATTTAACAGGAGACCAGAATAAAGAGCTAGAGACAACAATGGGAATACAGGTGACAAAAAAAATTAAATACTTAGGAATTTGGCTAACTCCACAAAGCAAATCGTTAAAAGAAAACAACTATGACAAACTTCTCCAACAATCCAAGAAAGACTTAGATTCCTGGAGTAAATTACAACTTTCCTTATTGGGCAGGATTGCTTTGATTAAGATGAATATTCTGCCAAAATTTCTATATTTATTCCAGACAATTCCAATCAAATTAATTAAAAAATTTTTTATGGAACTAAACAAGATAACATTGAAATTTATTTGGCAGGGGAAAAAAGCTAGGATTAACGTAAAAGCCCTACAAGAATCGAAAAGCAGAGGAGGGTTAGCCCTGCCAAACTGGGAAATATATCATATGGCAGCCACCCTACTATGGATAAAGGATTGGGTGAATCTAACCAACAAAAGAACACTAGTATTAGAAGGCCACGATATACAGAAAGGATGGCATGCCTTTCTGTGGGAAACTGGGAAACCCAGGCAATCATATTTCCATAGGCATCTTATCAGGGACTCTTTATTAACTAATTGGAAAAAAGTACGTAAAAAACTTTATCTAAAAATACCGATTTGGCTATCTCCAATGGAAGCGATAGTACACCCTAATAATTTGAACATAACCAAAATGATTAAGTATGAAAATTTATTAGACCCCAAGGAAAGCTGAAAACACGACAAGAATTACAAGAGCGAGGATTTATAATTGATCAGTGGGTGTACCTTCAAATTCATAGTAGATACAAACAAGACATTAAGGAATTTGGAATCTACAATAAATTACAGACTTTAGACAAAATTCTATTAGGACCGAGTAAAAAAAATATATCTAAATTTTACAAACATTTATTAGAAACAGAACTAGAACAAGAAATTGTCAAAGGAAATATGATTGCGTGGAGCAGAAACGTGGGTCGGAGCATTACCCTAGCCGAATGGGAAAAGATCTGGAACAGGAACATTAAGATCACGAAATCAGCAGCTTATAAAGAAAACTCATATAAAATGTTTTATAGATGGCACCTGCCCCCTTCGAGATTGGCGAAGATGCACCCCAACACGAGCCCCAAACGTTGGAAATGTCAAAATATAGAAGGTACCTTCTTCCACATGTGGTGGTCATGCAAGGAAACCCAGAAGTACTGGCAAAAAATTAGGCACTGGCTAGAGGAAATAACCAAGGAACAAACTGAGTACAAACCAGAGTCCTTCCTTCTAGGAATTTTTGATAAACAAATATCCAAAAAATCGAAGTATATTACAATCCATATCTTAACAGCGGCCAGACTGGCATTTGCCCAGTGCTGGAAACTACCCTCTATCCCCACTGAACTTATGGTTATTCAGAAAATTTTACAATGCGCCGAAATGGACAAACTAACCCAAGCGTTAAAAAATAAAGAATCCTCAACCTATTATAGCAATTGGAATCCTTTGTATAATTGGCTAAACCAAAGATAGATCACCTTTAGGAAAATTAAGGCCGAGGACCTCCGAAGCAGAGATAAAGAAAAGCACCGCTGACGATAGTTTTGAAGAAGAAAAGACCTTACAGACAGTCACAAAAAATATGGTTTTATTATAATTGTTTTCCCTACTTTTCCCCCCCTTTCCCTTACTTTTCTCTCTTTCCTCTCTCAAGCCTCCCTCTCTTTCCCTCTTGGCCTATGCCAAGACCTGTTTGTCTTTTTGTTGTATATAATTTGTAGCTGTGTCGTTGTTTTTTAAAAGTAAAATTAATAAAGTTTTTTCTAAAAAAAGAAAGAAATATATAAAGAATTCCAGGAACCATTAGGCCAAATATTATTAGAACTGTTTAATGCAAAACACCAGCATCATGGACCGAAGCAAACATAGCATTAATACCAAAAGAAAGTGTGGATGGTTAAAAATTACAGATCCATATCATTATTGAATTCAGATTATAAAATATTTATGGCAATAATTGCTGAAAGACTTAAAAGACTCCTAAACAAATTTATACGTGGAGATCAAAATGTGTTTCTCCCAAAAAGATAAATATGTAATAACTTGAGAATGATATTGGACATTTTAGAATATTATGAGGTTCACTGTGAAAAACAAGTAGCATTGATATTCCTCGATGCACAGAAAGACTTCAATAATGTAAATTAGAATTTCATGTTAGAACAGTTGAACTATATGGATTTTGGTGAAAATTTTATTAATGTAATTAGGGCTATATACAGTAAACAAGAGGCGAGTAAATGGAGAAGTTACACAAAGTTTTAAAATCAGGAAAGGCACAAGACAAGGATGTCCATTATCACCGTTATTTATATTCTCATTGGACGTGTTAACAAGAATTATTCGAAAAGACAAGCAAATTAGAGGACTAAATATTAAGAAAGAAACTTACAAATTACAGGCATTTGCAGATGACCTTGTATTCATTATAGAGGAACCACTGCAATAAGACACAAGGCTTATGGAAGTACTGGAGGAGTACGGGGAAGTAGCGGGACTAAAAATAAAGTTAAAACTAAAATGATAACAAAAATGGAGATGCAAAAGATGTCTTGATATTGATAACAATGTATAAAGTGTTATTCTATGTTTTTAAAGTTTGAAAACTTAATAAAATTTATTATAAAAAATAAAAAAAAAATAACAAAAACATGACAAATTCACAGAAAAAAGATTTGGCTGAGAAGATAAATATTCTAATAGTGAAGAAAGTAAAATATTTGGGAATACAGCAAACAGCAAGGTGTACATCAATTAAAGAGGATAATTATACTAATTTGACAAGTTAAATAAAAAAAGAATTAGAAAGTTGGGGAAATCTGCAACTCTCCTTTATGGGGAGGAATTGCAGCAATAAAAATGAATATCCTACCTGAAATACTTTTTCTTTTCCAAAATATACCTGGCCTTATTTTCTGAGAAACACGGTAGAACAGTGGTTCCCAAAGAGGGTGGTACCACCCCCGGGGGGCGGTGGGATGACTTGAGGAGGATAAGAAGCAAGGGGGGTGGCAGAGGAGTGCTGGAGGTGGGCCTCTCACAGGGCACAATTCAGCTTTCCCCCACCCCACTTGCCTGGCTTGCTAGTGGCTAAGAGGAAGGTGAACCAGTGCTGACCCTTTTCTGTTTGGGTCCCACCTGGATTCTCTGCAGCTTCTGGGCCTTGCCTGCTAGGAGTGGGGGTGGGGAGGCGACCAGGGAGCACAATGCCTCCCGCATCGGCCCTTGCCTGCTGCCCCTCCTCTCTGCCGTCCACCAGCCTGCACACTGTGGCTGAATGTGGGCCGCCACTGTGAGAACGATGTGAGTCAAGCCTTGTGAGAGCGGATCTTCTACCCACAAAGCTTGCATAGTGGTGGCCTGCACTCGGCTAAAACGCTCGGGGGGGGGGGCTGGCAGAGGGGCAATGCAGGCAGTGTAAGCCTCGTGCTTCTTGGTTGCCTCCCGCACTCCCCCTCAGTAGCCGCAACCCACGAGCCCCAGCAGTTGATGAGATGCAGGCTGGCGGGGAGCAGAGTAATGAGCCCATACCGCTGACTACCTACAAACTTATCTTCCTCCCATGACTGGTGGTAGAGGGAAAGGTGAGCCAGTCAGGGTGGACTGGTTCACCTTTCCTGCAGCTCAATTCTCCCACAGCTCCTGTGGTGGGTGAGGCTGCAGCCTCACTTGAAGTTCCCAGTCCTTTCCCCAAAAGAGGGAAGGGTGAAGTCCCACCTGTGGCCCCTTTGTTGGACCCGGAAGCCTTGCCTGCTGGCTTTTCCGGGCAACATGGGACCAGACGTAAATGGACAATTGCGCCTGGTCCCTGGTAGACTTGTCACGAGTGACGCTGCCGGGTGACTATCTTGTTGGGAGAGAAAGAGAGATTCAGGTGGGTCTTCTAGCTTAGGAGAGAATGAAGGAGGAAGGGAAGGGATGGATAGAGAGAAAAAGAGAGGGGGAAAGAGAGAAAGAAAGAGAGAGAGAAGAGGCAAGAAAATAAAGAAAAGGGAAAGAAAGAAAAAGGGAAAAAAGGAAGAGAAAGGGATAGACAAAGAAAGAGGGGGGATGGATGGAAGGGACAGAGGAAAGAAGGGAGGGAGGGAGGGAGGGAAAGAAAGAAGAACGGGATACATGGAGGGAGGGAGGGAGAGAGAGAAAGAGATGGAAGAGAGAAGAAAAGAAAGAGAAAGGGGGGGAAATGGAGAAAGGAAGAAAAAGGATAGACAAAGAAAGGGGGATGGAAGGAAGGGGCAGAAAGAAAGAGAAAGAAAAAAGAAAAGAAATGGAGGGAGGAGAAACTGAATGAAATATCTAGTCCAACCACCTGCTTCAGCAGGGTTAGAAGGGTGTGTGTGTGTGTGTGTGTGTGTTTGTGTGTGTGCGTGCATGCATACATGGCTGGCAAAACTCCAAAAACAGGTCAAGTAGCTCTGGGGAGGTCAGTCATAAATTAGAACATGTGCTAATCAATCGGCCATTAAGTGAGGACCATTTGTATTTGATTTGCCAGTCACATGGCCCCGCCAATCCAGTCACATGACCAAGTCACGTCCACCCAGTCACATGACCAACAAGCCATACCCACAAATTAGGCCACACCCACAGAACCAGTTGTTAAGAAATTTGAATCCCACCCCTGGGTGGGGAGCACTGAGGATGAGTTTGTAGCACTAAGAGGGCAGTGGACTGAAAATGTTTGGGAACCACTATACTAGAATATAAAATGGAGGAGAAAGAAATAGTGATAAAATTGGCTCAAAATTTCGGTTACAAAATTGAGTTAGACAATTGGCAAAAGTTATGAGAAAGAAATACAAAATTAACATTGGCAACTTCGTATAAAGAGAACCAATATAAAATGTTTTACAGGTAGCATCTTCCTCCAAGTAGATTGGCCAAGATTAGTAAAAGTATATAACCACATTGTTGGAAATGTAACACAGAGATAGGGACCAATTATCATATGTGGTGGAAATGTATAAAAGCAAAAAAAATACTGGTGGAAAATAAAGGTTTGGATTGAAGAGATGGTTAACCAGAAAGTAAGAGTTCAGACCAGAAATGTTCTTACTGGAAATTATTAATGAGAAATACAGTAAAGGAATAATATATTTAATGATACATATAATAACAACTGCGAGATTGGTGTATGCCCAAAACTGGAAGAATGAAGATACCCCTACAGAAAGTGAAATAATAAGGAAAATATTAGTCTGTGCAGAGATGGACAGACTAACTTTAGAAATCAAAGATAAGGGTGAAACAGAGTATTATGATGTCTGGAGTAAAATGTATCAATGGCTAGAGTCAAGGAAAAAGAAAGAAAGATTTAAAGTTTTATAGGAATGAAAGTTAAAGTTTTGTAAACCAAAGAAAATGGAATATAATGGACAAATATGAGATGATGCAAATGCAGTATAAAAGATGGTTGTAAATATGTATATAATTGCATATAAATGTAGATAAATGTAAATAGAAATATGCAGCTAGCACTATACTAATAACATAAGGGAAAAAGGAAATTAACTATTATGTGTATCTCTATACCAGTGGTGGCTCCTGTGCCAAAAAATTGTGTGCATGCTTGCACTCTCGCGCTCGCATGCCAGCACCCAGAAGGCAATGTGCACCATGCAGACGCAATCCCCACCCACCTGCCACCCCCTTACCTGCACTGTGCTTCACAGCTAATTTTCAGCCGGTTTGAGGCATTTTTCGGCCTCCCAGAGGTTTGAGAAAGGCTTCTGCAGGCCGAAAACTAGGCCCGTTTTGTCACTTCTGGTATTTCCGGAAAAACAGGAAGTGATGAAATGGGCCTAGTTTTCGGCCTGCAAAGCCTGCAGAAACCTTCCTCAAGCCTCTGGAAGGCCAAAAAAGGCCTCAAACCGGCTGAAAATCAGCTGTGAGGTGCATGCATGCGCAGTGAGGTAAGTTTGCTTGCAGCTCCTGTGCCGATACAAATGGCTCTGCATTGCCACCTGTGGCACACGTGCCATAGGTTCGCCATCATCATGGCTCTATACTATAATTTGTATAGCCAAAATGATGGCCAAGAAAATTGCACTAGGTTCAATTGTTTTTAATGTTTATTCAATAAAATTTACTTTTAAAAAAAAGACTGGCAAAAATGTATAAAGATAGATCCATTAAATGTTGGAAGATACTTGGTTCATGTTACGTATATGGTGGACATGCCCCCCAAAAATATTAGACGAAAATACATGCTTGGTTGGAAAAAAATGATAAAACAGCAGGTAGAATTGAAACAAGAAATATTTTTGTTGGGTATTCTGCTGGAAAAATATGATAAAAGGCCTATGTATTTGATTTTACATGTATTGACTGCAGCCAGAATTGTAGCTGCACAACAATGGAAGTATGATGAGATCCCGACAGATGAGAGTGTAATTAAGAAAATATTAGAATGTGCAGAAATGCATAGATTAAAGCTTACTATTAAGGACAAAGAAGAAACTGAATATTTTCTGATACATTTTACCAATAGTTAGATAATAAAAACAGAAGTTAGAAATATGGGGACATAAAAAGGATAAATGTTAAAACGGAGATTTGTTAAAGTAGGTAAGTTAAATATTATTATTATAGTATTAACGTTATTGTGATGAATACTATTGTAAACATTTTTATTATGATTACCTAAAAGGGGCGTTGGTACTTACCTGATTCGCCCGTTCTCTTTCAGCTGCGAAGAGCATCCAGAAGTGGGTGGTGCTTCAGTCTCTGTATTCATAGGCTGAGCTTGATTTTGAGGAACACTCCTCCTCCTCCAGGTGTCTCCTCCACAGCGTTCCCCAGTTTTGCGAAGACGAGAGGAAAAATTCGTGCTCTCATCCTAACTAACGGTTCATTGGCCGAAACAAGACCCCACCAGATGGCGAAATTTGGGTGGGGCTGGATGCTCTTCGCAGCTCAAAGCGAACGGGCGTATCAGGTAAGTACCAACGCCCCTTCTCCTCAGCTGCTCAGAGCATCCAGAAGTGGGACATACCAAAGCTGGGCCTGTCCTATGGGAGGGGCTCCGTCTGGTCTGGAAACACCTCGGGGTCTCTAAAAACCTTCTGTAGAACCCTTCTACCAAAGGAAGCCTCAGCTGAGGCAAACACATCAATCTTATAGTGCCTGATAAAGGGTGACGGGGATGCCCACGTCGCTGCCTGGCAGATTTCGGTTATTGGTGCCTGAGTGGCCCAAGCTGCCGAAGTCGCCACACTCCTGGTGGAATGAGCAGTGATACCTCTGGGTACCTGCAAGGCTTGTGACTGGTATGATCTAGCAATTGCCGCCCTTATCCAATGGCCTATGGCGGACGGTGATATCTTGTGTCCCTGCATCTTGGGTTGAAAGGAGAGAAACAAGGCCTCTGATTTTCGGAAAGACTCTGCGTTTGATGTAAATTCGCAGAGCGTGTCTCACATCCAGTGTGTGCCATTGTCTTTCCCTTTCCTGTGATGGCTTGGGACAGAAATTTGGAAGGATAAGTTCCTGTGCTCTGTGGAAAACCGAATTGACTTTGGGCAAAAAGGTAGCATCAGGCCAGAGAACCACTCGATCAGTGTGAAATACACAGAGGTCTCTTCTAATGGATAGGGCTGCAATTTCCGAAATTCTACGAGCTGATGTGATGGCTATAAGAAAGACTACCCTGTATGTTAGAAACTGGAGAGATGATTCCCTTAAGGGCTCGAAAGGGGGTTTTGTGAGTGAGATAAGGACTCTGTTAAGGTCCCAGGTTGGGTACCGGTGTAGAGTAGGAGAGTGTAAATTAGTGGCTCCTCTAAGAAACGCCCGAATACGGGGGTGATGAGAAAGGGAATCAGCTCCCTTGCAGGAGATAACCGTTGATAAGGCTGCTACCTGTCGTTTTAATGTGTTAGGAGACAGCCCCTTACTGAGTTCCTCCTGCAGGAAGTCTAAAATTTGGGCAACAGAGGGGGAAGCAAGGTTAATTTGGAGCTTGTCACACCATTTACAAAAGATGGACCATGTGGCATTGTAGATTCGTATAGTTGAGGGCCGTCTGGCTGCTAGTGTAGTGTCAATGACCCTGCTAGATAGGTTTTCCCTCTTCAGATGGTCCCGCTCAACCTCCAGACGGTTAATTGGAGCCATTGAGGGTCCGGGTGGAGAAGGGGTCCCTGAGATAGAGAGATCCTGTCTGATGGGATCCTCCAGGGCGGAGCTACTGAGAGACTGCAGAGGTCCTCAAACCAAGGACGTCTGGGCCAGTAAGGTGTCACGAGAAGTAGTTCTGCTTTCTCGTGAAGCAACTTCTGGATGACCCTGGGTACCAGCGCTAGGGGAGGGAATGTGTACAGTAACCCCGTGGGCCAAGGGCAACGTAACGCGTTGTGGTTCTCCGCCCCTTGGGATGGGAACCTTGAAAAGAATCTCGGTAGCTGGGCATTGAGGGGGGAGGCAAACAGGTCCACTACCGGTTGCCCGAAAATGGATGCCGCCTCTTTGAACAGGGATGGATGGAGGCACCACTCCGACTGGTCTATGGTAGCCCTGCTCAACCAGTCTGCTTGGATGTTTGATAATCCTGAGATGTGTTCTGCCCTGATGGAAAGGAGGTTGGACTCCGCCCTGCGGCAGAGGCCCTCGGACTCCCTCATCAATCGAAGTGATTGTGTGCCCCCCTGCCTGTTTATGTGGGATTTGGCCGTCACATTGTCTGTGAGGATGAGGATGTGGTGGCCGCGTACCTGAGGGAGGAAGCTGCGAAGGGCCAGGTACACAGCGTGAAGTTCCAGCCAGTTTATGTTGCATGATCGCTCTGTCGCTGACCATCTGCCTTGTGATGTGAGGGACTGAACATGAGCGCCCCATCCGAATAGACTGGCGTCTGTGGTGACAGTAAGTCTTTGGGGCTCCTTGAAGAGGCAGCCCTTGTTGATGGACGATTTGCTCCACCAAAGGAGGGACATGAGGACCCTTGGCGGTACCCTGACCTTGAGTTTTGAGTTGCTTCTGCCGGATCTCTGGTATGGAAGCAGGAACCACTGGAGGGATCTGGTGTGTAGAAGGGCCCAGGGAATAATGGAAATACATGAAATCATTTTTCCCAGTAATTGTGATAATTCCAGAAGGGAAGCCCTCCTCACACGCCTGATGGTCCTAACGGATTTCTGGATACTGAGGAGTCTATCCGAAGATAGAAACACCTTCCCTTTCAGGGTGTCAATCACTGTCCCCAGATGGGTTATCCTGGTAGAAGGGGACAACTGGCTCTTCTTCCAGTTGATAAGAACCCCATGCTCCTGGAGAGCGGCTAGGGCAACCTGAGTGTCCCTCACTGCTTGATATTTGGAGTAGGATAAAATGAGGATGTCATCTAGGTAACACTGAAGGCGCACAGGGAGGGTCCTGAGGTGGGCCGCTAGTGCAGCTAAAACCTTGGTAAAGGTTCTGGGGGCGGAGGCCAGACCAAATGGAAGTGCCACGTATTGGAAGTGATGATTATTATAGCAAAAACGAAGAAATTTGTGATGGGAAGGCCGAATGGCGATGTGTAGGTATGCCTCTGTCAGGTCTATGGAGGTCAGCCAGTCCCCTTGTCTAGTTCCCAGTAGGATGGATTGCAATGTGTGCATCTTGAACTTGCGATATACCAGATAGTGGTTGAATCACTTTAAGTCCAGTATCGCTCTCCATCCCCCTCAATGTTTTGGGACTATGAACAAATGGGAGTAAAAGCCCCACCCCCATTGTGCCCGAGGGACTGGTTGGATGGCTTTTATGTCAATTAGATGTTGGATAGCGGAATTCATGAGGTTACGCTTAGTCCGGTCCCTAGAAAGAGGGCATGGCATAAAAAAATCGGGGGGCGGACAGGCGGACGGACTGGAACTCAAGGGCAAGGCCGAACCTGATGGTGTCCCTGACCCAGGCGTCGGAAGTAAAGGAGTCCCACTGGTTGGCAAAGGCTTTAAGATGCCCGCCAATGGGGATGGAGTCGTATGGCTTATCTGGAGCGCCGGAAGGGCCGGCTACCTGATCCCCGAAAGGGCCTTTTGTAGTTACTGCCCCTTCTGTTTCTGTCAGCTGAATCAGCACGGTCGAGGGGTTGACCTGACCCAAAGGGTGGGGGCCTTTGGTACCTAGGGGAGAAGGGGGCCTGGTAAAAGGGCCGAAAGGGACCTCTCCGAAAGGGCTGCGAGGTTCTAGATTCTGACCTCTGGGTGAGGGAGGGGAGAAATTTCTTCTTATTGCGACCCTCCACCAATAGGAGGTCCAAGAATGGTCCGAATAATTTGTTTCCCACAATGGGAGCGGAAGCCAATTTGACCTTATTCTTAAGATCTGCCTGCCAATGCCTCAGGCAGAGCAGACGGAGGGCTGTGACGTATGATGTGATTGCTCTGGTGGAGAATTTAACAGAGTGATAGGTGGCATCAGCTGAGAACTCAGCTGCAGCCGTGATCTTGGCGATGTCCTGATGTGCTCTGACATTGGACGGTGGAATGTGTTGTTTGAGCTGGCGGAGCCAGCGAATGGATGAATGAGTGAAGAAAGAGGCGGCCGTGGCCGATCTGATTGCCCAGGCATCCGACTGGTGTGCCCGGCGCAAGGCCAGCTCGGTCCACTTCTCCTCCAGCTTCAGGCCCTCCAGAGAGTCACTCAGGGTAGAGGAAGAGGCGAGACCCACTATGGGGTCCCCAATAATTGAGAAAATTCTGGGTCCAAATTGAAGAATTTTTTATCGTGGCCCGATGGGGCAGGGGGTGCTGCTTCAGAGGCCAACTGTTTAACCACCAGATCAGAAAAAATGGGAGGAGTTGGGATGACTTCGGCCTCCACCACGGGTTGTTTAAAGATGGAATCCTCTGGGCCCTCCGGGGCAAGAGGAGTGGGATCAGAGGGTGACTGCGTATTTAGGCCCAAAATATTCTTGGCCTTGAATAGAAGGGACTTGAATAATTGTGGTTTAAATAGCCCCACGAAGGCGGGTTGATCGGGAGTGAGACCCTCATCCTCGGACATCTCCCCTTCCAATGGATCCACCTTTGAAAGGGGTTCACTGTATTGCATAGACCCCAAGTCAAACTCCTCCTCTTCCCTGATTAGATCTAGGTCCCCTTCCTTCTCCTCCTCCTCCCTTACTGCAGGGGGAGCCTCCCCCTGCAGGGGTACCTGTCCATGGAGTGGCTCCGATCTGGGTATGGATCTTACGGATTGAGACTCGTGCTCCGAGGCTGCCATGTAGTGCCCAGGCCTGGCTATTTGCTGGAGTCCAGCCGCGATGCCTTGGCGGATAGCCAACTCCATCCAGGATCGTAATTTCTCTGGGACTTTGTCTATGAGTGATTCCTCCTGGCGTAGGCCAGCCGCAGTAGGCGTGAAGGTGGCTTCAGGAGCCCTTCTAGCTGGAGTTTCAGGAATCAGCGCCTGATGACCATGAGAGGGCGAGCTGTGCCTGGATAATGAGGGAAAATCTGGAGGAGGGAGGGGAGCAGATGTAGAGGGAATGGAGGGTGGGAGAACTGGAGCAGGGGCCTCTTTAGAGCGTCTGGTAATCTCCTTCTCCAGGGCCCTATGGCGCCTCAGGGCATCCCTCTGGGAGGCTTTGGAGGTCTCCTTAGCCTGTCTGTGCAAGTGATGGGTCTTAGATTTGGCCTTCAGAGAAGGTCCTCTGGAGGAGTTACCCTCTGCCATTTCTGTGAGAAATATGAGTACTGCAGAAAAAAGATGAGTCGGATTGAAGGCAGTTGGCGCACCCAGGGGCCAATCTGTAGCAAGACCGGGAGCCCTGATAATTATTTTACTTTCCACCGTTCATATTTTATTTTATTTTATTTATTTATTTTTATTTTAACCAAAACAGAAAAATAAAAACAAATCCAATCAGCCGAAAAGAGAACGCCTGAGGCCCAGAGAGGCAAAGCAAAGCTAGGGCCTTCAGCAACCTTCCTTCCCAGGCAACACTAGGTGTGGGTTGCTGCTGCTACTGCGCAGCTGACAATAAGCAGTGGGAAAAGCCAACTAATAATCCAGGAATTAAAGACACTCAATAGCGAATGGCTAGGGGTGAGGTTAAATCGCTCTGAAACAGGCCTACGGGTCCTGTAACGTCGAGCGGAGACTCCACACAGCAAGGAAAAACACAAACAAAATGGCGGCGACCATGAGGAGGCTTCCAAAATGGCGGCCGCGACGATGCGAGGGATCCCCAGGCCACTCAGCGGCAGATTTCTCTTCCAAAAAAGGAAAATGAGCCTGAGCTCTTAAATGGAGAGAGAGGCAGGGAAGGGGGGATTAGCCCTTCCTCGCTAGAACGGAGTTCTGCAGGGGGAAAATAAACCGAAACGAATCAATCCGAACTAAATCAAGCCGCAGACTACGAAAAGGAGTGAAGCGGCACAACAAGGAAGGCAGGGTAGAGTTTGGGAAGGGGGGGTAGTGCGAAGGCACTACTAGTTTTCCCCCTTGCCACCCCTGGGGGCACAAAAAAGGGCTTCCCCTGGGTGGATAACAAACGAAATGATCACTTGCGCAGGGCTAAAAGAAAGAGAAACAAATCCAACCTGAAATTCAGATGAAAATTGCGATTAAGACAACAAATCCTGAATCGGCCAAGGAGCTATTCTATGCACTGCCTGTCTCGCACAAGGCTGAGCAAGAACTGGGAAACGTTGTGGAGGAGACACGTGGAGGAGGATGAGTGTCCCTCAAAATCAAGCTCAGCCTATGAATGCAAAGACTGAAGCACCACCCACTTCTGGATGCTCTGAGCAGCTCTGAGGAGAAACAATTGTATCCAGACAACACACTGTTTGATTGAAGTTGAATCTTTATATGTTTTATAAATATAAATAAAATAAATAAAACATGAAAAAAAATCTACTCACTAACTTCCCTTTTCTGAAAAATACATACAATATTTCTACAATTCAATCTTTTGGGATGCTTTTACCTAAAATATTTATTAGAAAAGTTTGAAATAAGCTGAAATCAATTTTAGAAAACTCATCATTTTGAATCTAGCTATTTGGCCTAGAATTTTAAGAATATTTTTTTTATAAAAATCACTGCTCATCTTTATCCAAAGTAGACCATAATCATAACTGAACATTTAATAAAAACTGCATATATAGACACTAAAAATAGTCTGATTTTGACAAGTTAAAGAAAAGATAAGGAAATAAAGCTGTTGGTTTAGATATGAAATATAAATCCAGGCAGTCATCAACTTATGACCACTTGTCCAGCAATTGTTCAAAATTACAACAGCACTGAACAAAGAGACTTATGATCCATCCCTGATATTCTAGCTGTTGTAGCATCCTATGGTCACATGACCAATATCTGGTTGCTTGACAGATTGCCCATACTTACGACTTCAGAGAGGGCTGCAATACCCCCTCTATCCCTTCCGTCTACATCTTTGTGGGCTCAGCCAACCTGCCTTGTGGGATGGCAAGCAAACCCAAAAGAGCACAACTCGCCAGCTTCTTTTTCTCCCAGCTCTGCACAACCTTTTAACATATTTAACAAACTAATCTGCCTTTAATTTGCAATTAGTCTTGCTATCTTTCATTTTCTATAATGGATCAATAATGATATTCTTCCAATTAACAGGCAGTCTTCACAAAGGCATTAAACAAATTCTTCCCACAATATGCCAACACTACCTTGTTGACAATAATTATCCCCATTTCATAAATAAATCACAACCATATTTAACACATCTTTAGTGTGTTTGCACCCATTTTAACATACAAATTGTCATGAGGGCAATAACACCCACAAGGAACAAAAAATGATTCCTGGGGGAGGAGTGAAAAACATCTTAAATATTTCAATAATTTGTGACCCTCTAAAACTCAACCCCACCAACAAAACCTTATTCCTAAGTATTTAATTTATCTTGTTTGGTTTTCTTCTGATATCAACCAGCAACATTAATTAAGTTCATGGAAGAAACACATTTGCATACATAATTTTAAAAAATGTCTATTTAACACATTGTTACAAGTTACAAATTCAGTTATAATGTTAAATTAAATATTAATAGCTTTTAAACTTTTAACTTAAAAGTTAACTTTAAAATGTTAGTTATCAACCCTGCCTTGCATAAAAACCTGAACAAAACTTAGGATTTTTATGTATAATGCAGACATACATACAGTACAATGAAAAATAAGGTTGAGAAACACCATCTTACAATATTTTAGCCTTCTCAAACCGTTTTTACTTCCTTTCCAACATTTTTTTCCCTTGGAGATTATTTATAGCATTCACAACAATTCTGCTCTTCAACGCTATTATTCTACAAACATTAAATGTCTCATTTTCTTGGAGTCCTTTAATACTCTTTGACTTCATTCAATAACCTTTTCTCCCCATATTGATAGTATCTTTCAACCTAATTTTTTGCAGCGATCATTATTGTACCATATATTTTTACTCCATTTCCAGCAGTTTCAATACATACAAACCACATTCATGTTCATTCACTTTGTTAGGAAATCAATCTCTATTCTAATACTTTTTCATAAGACTTAAACTTTCTCTTCCTATAGTTATCCAATGTTACTTTAGTTTTTAATGACTTCTTTTTCTTCCGTGAGCACTTTTTTCTTATTCACTTGACACTAAGAAAAAAGGGTAAATCTCACATTTAAAACCTCATCACTCCTGTATCATTCACGAATTCTCTCAATCTTTGATCGTAATATTATTTGTTTTAGATTTAGTTTTTTATCCCTTTGCCGTGTGCTCAGACTTTCGTTAAACCATGTATTTGAAACACGTATCTACTTGATAAAATTGCAAATGTCTAAGATAAAGGTAATATGGGAAATGAACATAGAAATGAGAATCTTAGGTAACATTGTAAAATAAAATATGAGAATATCCTAAGAAAAATGAAATAAGTTATAATATGAATTGGAATTGGATAAGATAACTTTAATATCTAATGCTAATAAGGATAATGTGATATGAAATTGAATAAATAAAATGAATAAGTAACTATGGTCATGTTGTATTGAGATGTGACACCTGGAACCACACTTCTTGCCAAATGAGAATTTTTTATTTAAAAAAAAAAAATTGGAGAGGAAATTGAATAATGAAATTACTAAGTATGTTTGACTGATATGGTGGTTGGCATTAGGAGAGTATAGAAATATTATAAATAAGCAATGAAGGATTATGATTTAATGTGTATACGTGTATTAAGAGATATGATTGGTATTATTAATTTTGTCTATACTAAAATGTATGATATATGGGTGCCACACTGTTAATGTATAGTTGTGTATATGCACAATACATATATGTGTATATGTTGCGTATAAAAAAACTTGATTACAAAAAAAAGAAAATTAATACATATCTCCTTTTCTATTCAGGTACTCACCATTTATTTTGTTTGTTCTGATTCATTCATTTTTGAAACAGCAAAGTAATTCTGCCCTAGACTACATTAATTCAGAAAGCTGAACAATTATTCCTCAAACTCTTAGTTATTTTATTGTCATGCTCACCAGAACTAACATGTAGCAATCACCAAACAGTCTTGATGCCCATTAATTCTAACACACAATTGTTTTCATTTTTAATTAAACCAATTATTTTCACATTTTTCTACATATTCATTGACTCTACTCAAAATCAGGTCACCTTCATTTAGATCTATTATGTTCTTTTAGTTTCATATACCTATCTTTTTTAATTAGCCCCAACATTTATCATTTATTCCTTTTGTAACACAAATTGCAATTTTTCATATACCAGTTATCACCAGACCAGCATCTATCTATCTATCTATCTATCTATCTATCTATCTATCTATCTATCTATCTATCTATCTATCTATCTATCTATCTATCTATCTGTCTATCTACCTACCTACCTACCTACCCACCCACCCTAACCATCACAGTTCTAATCAATCATACTTTCACAGAAACATTTTTGAAATATTGAGAAGCTATAGATTATTTCACCAGCCTTAATCACATATGTTCTACACATACAACTCTGTATTAACAATAAGGATAACAGTAATAAATGTTGGGCAGTATGCCACAAGCATAATTAAGACCAATATTACCCTAAGCAAATGCTCACTATGTTATCAAATAGGAAATCTATCTCTGCTTTTTATGCCAGCATACTGTTCCCTATATTCCACCAACCAGTATATAGTGGGAATGGGTGTCTTAAACAGGGTATGTAATAAAAGGGGGGGGGGGTCAATAGGTGATGGATAAACATGCACTGAATATAAAAATGACTGACTAGTTTGTTGGGTTAATTTGATTATATAGAATCAGAATCAATCCACAAAACAAATATATGAAAAAAATAGCTGGATGGATAATGTTCATGAAACCTCAGAAAGGGAGCAATGAAAAATTTTAAAAACAAAAGGTAGCATAGGTAGTCATGGTCAATTTAAGGCGAAGAACCTTATCTGCTGGGGCCCCTGCCCTCTGCAATATCCTTCTGTTGGAGATATGATCTACCCCCTCACACTTCTGGCCTTCTGGCCGAGCCTGAAAATCTGCCCAGAGTCACAGTGAGAAGGGTGACATAAAAATTTAATAAATTTGCAAAAATAGAACGGTATGAAGAGATACAGTAAATGATATATCACAGTGGTGGCTAACCTTTTTGGGCTCCTGTGCCAAAAATTGTGAGTGTGCCAGCACCCCCATACTTGCGTGCCAGCACTCAGAATGCAAGGCACACGCTCCTCCCCACACCCCCTGCACATGTGCACGCAATCCCCACCCCCACACCTGCACTGAGCCTCACAACTGATTTTTTTTTTTCCATTGGTTTGAGGCCTCTGGCCTCCCAGAGGCTTGGAAAAAGTCTCTGCAAGGCTTCTCAGGTTGAATTATAGGCCAGTTTTGTCATGAAAATTTCGTCACGACATTTATATCACTTTAAGTATGCTTTGTTTTTGAGAAAAAGAAAAACAGCTAAAGCATTTTCTATAAACAGTTCTCACTGCTCATCATATAGTAATGCATAACACAGCACATCTCAAATCCTAACTTTTAATTAAAATCAGGAACAATACTAAAAATATAAAGGAAAAGGGGGCATTAGTATATTTACCTGAGAACGGCCTTTCTATACATGCTGTGAGAGTCCAGGAATGGGTAAGACTCCTCCCTCTGACGTCATCAAGCTGCCAAAGTACAAAAGCCAGCCCCTGCTGCTGGCCCAAGCTTTTTCGGCAAAGAAACTTGATAGATATAGCGTGTCTCTGGAAAATAAAACAGTGAGAAGAACCCTCCCCAACCAAGACCAATACAGGGTGGGGCTGGATTCTCTCACAGCATGTATAGAAAGGGCATTCTCAGGTAAATATACCAATGCCCATTCTCCTCCACGCTGCTATGAGAGTGCAGGAATGGGACATAACAAAGCCTATATGTTCAAGGGAAGGTCATCGTCTGGTCTGCTCAGACCGACACTGGAAGAACCTTCTGAAGTACCCTTCTGCTAAATGCCGCTTCTGCAGAGGCAAAGGAGTCCAGACGATAGTGCCAGATAAATGGAGAAGGCAACGCCCAGGTAGCCCCCCTTGTAGATCTCCTCAATGGATACCTGGGTAACCCAGGCTGCCAAGGTTGCTGCATTCCTAGTAGAGTGGGCTGTGAGCTTCTTGGGAACCGGGAGAGATAAGGTCTTCTAAGCAGTGGAAATACAAGCCCTAATCCATCTGCCCATCATGAATGGGAAAGCCTTGCTCCCCAAGGAAGCCAGTTAGAAGGACATGGACATCACCATTTTGATCCAAGGCCCAGAGCATGATGAAAATGGAGCCTTGTGCAGGAGGGCTTTGAACAAGGATGAAAACAGCAGCAGAGGTGGGATGCTGAGGCTTCAATCTTTCCTCTTCTAACAGATTAGAATCCCTAATCTTGCCTTCCTCCTCCTCATGGAGTGATTATGTTCTGAAGGATTCATAGAGCCCCTGTCCTCATATTCCCCCCATTCAGAATGCGTGGAAGGAAAACTACATTCATGGGGCCTAAAAAGCCCCCTCCGGACAGGAGAGACTACTTGAGACAAGGCCGGGAATAAACCTTGGCCCACTCCAGAGAGGCAAAGGAGTTGTTGAAAACCCTCAGCAAACCCCTGCCTAATGGCCATCAAAACCATGTCCAATGCCCAGGCTGATCGGATTGGGTCAGATCGCTCCCCATGCTGCAAAGGACTCGACACAAGAGGCACTTGCAAGCTTCCCCTGTAACATGTTGCCCTAATGTGAGGGCCAGGTGAGCTGGTTTCCCACTGTGAGGCCCTAAGGCTCGACACAAGCGGTGCTGCAAGCATCCCCTGTAATGTGTTGCCCTAATGCGAAGGCGAGGTAAGCTGGTTTCCTGCTATGAGGCCCTAACCAGCCACGCAACTCTGAGGCCTGTACAAAATGGCTGCCCGCCACATGCTCTGGGCCTTGGATCAAAATGGCCACCTACCTAATGAAACCACTCTGCAGGCCCAGCAAAGGAGAGTGAATCCCCGCTCTCCTGATGGCACAGCTCCACCGGATCCCCGGGAACTAGGCTGATGTTATTTTTTGTTTGCTTTCTCCTTTCGATTTTGAGATAGTTGCTGCTAAGTAGCAAAAACTCCAGAGACACTTGTTCTTGACGCTCAAGGAGCTGAGTCAAAAAGCTGGGGGGCCAGCAGCAAGGGCTGGCTTTTATACTTTGGCAGACTCAGCTCGATGATGTCAGAGGGAGGAGTCTTACCCATTTCTGGACTCTCGTAGCAGCGTGGAAGAAATTAAATAAGTCTGTGGAGGGGAGCAACAAGAAATTGAATTACAATGACCACTGATATATTTCATGAATGAGTGCAATGAGAATACTGGAAATTGCATATGTAGAAACCTTACTAATCAATTTATTTTTATCTAAGTTTTTCTACACTTTAACCAAATGAAATTCAAGTTACAACGTAATATATATTTAAGAGTTTATTCCCTTAATAAATTGATATTTAGGTAACTTTGAAACAAAACTTTTATCTTACTATACAGGTAGTCCTCAATTTATGACAGCTAAGCCCAAAATGTATGTTGCTAAAGTGAAACGTTTGTTAAGTGAATTTTGCCCCATTTTACAACCTTTCTTGCCACAGTTGTTAAGTGAATCACTGCAGATGTTAAGTTAGTAACATGGATGTTAAGTGAATCTGGCTTCCCCATTGACTTTGCTTGTCAGGTCACAAAATGTGATCACATGACCCTGGGACACTGCAATTGTTATAAATATGAGTCAGTTACCAAGCATCTTAAGTTTGATCATGTGATCATACAGATGCTGCAACGGTCATAAGTGTGAAAAAGTAGTAACATTTTTCAGTGCTGTTGTAACTTTGAACAGTCACTAAATGAACCGTTAAGTCGACTGTATTAGAAATAGATGCAATTTTAGCAGATACACAATTATATAGCATCTAATATAATAAAAATGTCATTTGAACTTTTTTACTAATCCAAAAGTAAAGGCCTTTAAAAGTAGTTTGCTCCTTCCAGTGGCAGTCTAATAATAAACAATATAAAATTTGGCTTAAAATGTTTTGTAATAATTTTTCTTTTAACAGAAAAGCTGACAGATCCCTATTAATTTCATTGTTATAATATCAACAACATATTTGAATTACAGAATTGTGTTATGTTATTGTAACACTGTAGCACAAAGGGTGTCAAACTCAATTTCATTGAAGGCCAGATCAGCATTATGGGGGCCAGAGATGGAGGATGTGGTCGTGGTGGTGACAGCCAACTGAGCATAGCCCAGGGGCCAGCTTGTAGTCTTTGGATCTGAAGTACCCCTGTCCGCGCACGGGAGCCTCTTTACAGAGCGATGGTTTGTTGGGTGAAGTCTCTGCCACCACCCCCGTGCCACCTCCTCCAGGCTTGTGGGGGAAGGTCTCTGTGGGAGAGATGTGGTGGGTGGGACCTGTCACTGGGGGTTGGCCTGCCTCACAGGGTTGTTGGAAGCGGGACCTATGCAACTCTGGAGGGCGATGGATGTGGGTCCCAGGCTCCTCTCACCTCGGCTTTGCCCTCCCAGGCCTCCCGCAACGGTACTTGACACAGCCGAGCTGTACTTTCTGGGAACACCAGCTGAGCGGGGAATTTGCCTGCAACCCTCAACTCGGAATGGAGATGGGGGGGGGGGGGGCTGCAAGACAATAGACTGCCTTCATACAAATTACAACCCTTCCTTGCCTGGCAGGGATGTGGACAAGCCCTCCCTGTGTTGCCTTTGCGAGCCCCTGTGATTGACAAGGTGGCAGGCAGCGCACAGGAGCTGGATGGAAGCTGCTGCTGTGGGCAAGCCAATGGGAAAGTGAAAGCAGAGGAGAGTGTGAAGCCCCCCTGAAGCCTGCCTAGCCTTCGTTCTCCAGCCAGGTCAAGCACAGCCACTCCAGCCACAGCCTCAGGGCTCCCCAGCAGCTGCAGCACACCCCAACTCACCCTCTCCCTGAGCTGGGGGCTGCCGCTCCTGCCAGGCGTGGAACAGCTGGATGAGCATGAAGATTGCAGGGCAGCGGCTGGAGGGGCAGACCGGCCACCTAGTGGAGGGCTGGCACAGTGGCAGTAAGGTGTTGGCTGTGGGCCTCCTCCTCCTCCAGGGGGAGTGGGCCGCTGACAGCAGGGGTGGCAACGGCCGCATCCCCCTCATCCACGAGGAAGTGGTCGCGGTGGAAGAGTAAGCAATGGATGAGGTAATGCTGGACCGCCGCCTCCTGTGCACATGCCAGGATGGCGTGGGCCAGGCTAAAGCGACACAGACTGCCCCTTACAACAGTTTACGTTATTTTGAGGGGACAGCACATTTACACTGTTATACAAGCTGCATCCTCACTACTTTACATTGTAGCCAAGTGTCATTTTTTCAGTGTTGTCACATGAAAAGATATACTTAAATATTTACAAAATGTAAGGGGTATACTCACTTCTATGATATACTATATTATAGAAACCTACAACAGCACTCAAGCAAATCTTTGTTCAGGCTTTTGAAAAACTGTAACTGATGCAACATGGAATAGAATGAGTTATGATCATAAAAAATTCAAAACTGGAAAAATTGGACTTTGGACATTTAGTCAATCTTTTTGGGTATCCTGCTGGCATCAGATGGCCAATATGGAAACAATGCTGGACTGTATAGACCTGGTCCAATACACCAAGATTCTTACATTCTTTTTATTAAGCTTAAACAGCAACCAACGTACCCAGATCTCTGCTACAATTCTGGCATTCTATATAGAAAAGAACTGGTACTTTCTATCCTTTTGCAAGCAATTATTCATATAGTAAGATGTAGAGCATATATCAATAGTTGCACAGAACTTAAGAGCAGGATTCTTATATATAATGTACACCTAACAAGAAAAGCTGCACACACACGCACACACACGATCTTGTTAAAAGCAATTACAGGTCTAATGATCACTCATTCAGTTATAGTGGTACTTAAATAAATGATAGCTATGTCTGATCCATAGTTATAGTCTTTGCAGCACCCCTGCGACCACATTTTCAAAATTCAAATGCTTGCAAGACTGCCTGCACTCCTGACCATAGGGAGAATTTAATTCCCCTCATACCTTTATTTGTTCCCCATTTTGCCCTTTTGTCCTGTAATCCACGACATCTGCCACCCACAGCTAGCCTTTGTCATGTTCTTTTTCTTGCTACTAACAAGGCATTGCCAGCCTAACCCTTTGCAAAGGAGCTGCTGGCCACATCAATTCTTCTTCCTGAAGCTGCATGTCATTTGGACAAAGCACAGCCATATGCAGCTTTTTCACAAGGTTCTGAAACCTTCCAAAGCCTCATGAAAAGGCTACGCACCATTTGAACAAGACAGAAAAATAGCCTGGTGCAGCCAGCAACTGCCTTGTGAAGGGCCAGATCAGGCATACCTTGTCAGCTGCAAAAGAAATGGCAGAGTGCATGGTGGCCAAATGGCAAAGGTTGGGGGGGGGGGGGGAGACAAACAGTAGGGAGAATTGAAGAGAAGGTAGTCCCTTACCTTACCAAGGTTCAGGGATGGAAGGAACCAAGCCATCAATGACTTGGATCTGAGTGTTGCCTAATGATCAGGTGAGTTTTAGTTAACGTCAGCAATGGGGACTGCCAGGATTGCAATCACTAAGTGATGCACTTATGTGACAGTACACTTTACATCTGTGTAGTTCAACACAAATTCTCATCCTGATTACTGTTAACCAAGGGTCACCTGTATGAATAAACATATTCTAAAATAATATAGAAACTGGGAAATACTCTATTTTCAAGTTCTTGCCATCATAAAACTTCTAGAGTCACAAATATTTACCAATCTTTTTAAAAGTTACCAATAGACTTAAGAATAAATCAGGATGAAATACTAGTTTTGGAATTTTGTTTTTCACTAATTACATTAAACAGACACAACTGTAGTATGTTACACATTATGGTACCAGAAAGTAATGACTTTTAATGCCACTGAAATAGCATATTATATATTTAATCTGGTTTTGAATTAAAACTTATTATAAGTAGAAATGCTACTATGCATATTGCAAGCTTTGTAGATTAAAAATGCAAGTTACAATTCGTATGGTTTTAGGAGATATAAACAAACAAGCCTTTCACAATATTAATTGCAAAACTAACTTTTCTGCATACCTATCTATAAATAAAATGTTCAAGAAATGTTCTTGCTATAAATTGATTTAATATTTCAAGACATCAAGGAACCAATTAAATATGCAACAAGATGAAATAAATACATTTTATATCTATTCTCAATTGCCAAAAGATGAGTTTTGCCTTGTTTGTTAAATGCATTTATAGTGCCAGCTATATGGAAATACACATCTAAAATTATAAGCATAAAACTTGTTTTTCTTGCAGGAATACAATTATTAAAAGTGATCAAATAAAACTTACTGAGGTTCTCATATTTGGATCTTGTTTCTGATTTATCATCTGTGCGATTGTTGTAGTTGTTACAAATACTGTATTAAATAGTAATGAAACTGTTTTGGAAGCATGATTAAATGTCACTGTCAATAATAAATTAGCAAATATGCATCACCTTGGCATTACTACTTAGTGCTTTTAAACATTATATTGAAATAACTTAATGTTTTATTTAAAATATCCAGTTTTGATAAGATATACAATATTATTAAATAACAAAATATTAAAAATATTACAATAATGTGACAGACAACAATTCATTTCTAAATAAGAAATTAGAAACCTAGTACGAAACATTTGACTTATAATATCTAGGATCAACTAACAATTCAGTATACTTTACACTGTGCTTTCAGAACGCTTTAGGAAATGCCAGATCAAAAGGCAATGGGCATTCCCTGTACTTAAATGACAAAAATATTAAACATCCAAATAAGGCTTACATTAATTTATGCTGGCACTCTAAGAAAGCAAACTGCCATTCAGAGTGGATGCATGATTCTCTATGCTGCTTTTTAAATCTTTCAATATTTTTACTGATTTTAAACATTGAATTTTAAAACATTCAACCTTTTACACGTTATTATGCATAAAAAGTAGGAAATTTTGCATAACAAATGGCATTATTTCACATGAATTACAGGCAGCTTCCATAAGATTCAAATGAGCAAATTTTCAGCCATTACTACTATTCTTCTTCCCACATGGAAGGAAAGATAGTTCTGATCATTATTTAAAAAATATCTGTCAGCTCACTAGAATGCCAAACATTAAACACATCTCTGTTTTCCATATTTCCAACAAAGTCAAAATATTACAGTCCCAAAAAATTTCAAGAATATAATGGAAAACATTCCATTTGTTGTCAAGGTTGACCTCTAACTAAAAAGAAATTAATTTTCTTATAACAGGTACATAAGATTACTAAGAAAATAGCAGCTCTGGAATTGGGCCTGATTACCAGTTTGGATATGCCATACTCTAAACAAAAGAACAAACCCGCTTGGAAGATAATGTAGCATTGTGCTAGTACAAAATTATGAAGGATCTTTCAATCTGAATAATTCTCTAAAGTAAATGACACAATCAATTCACAGTAAGATTCCAATGGACAAGTATCAGGAAGGGAGAAAGCAAATGAACCATCATATTAAAATTATAATCTGGAGAGTAAGAACAACAATTAATAAACTGTATGGAATAGTATTTAAAGTGTGGGACTATAATCAGAAGACCCAAGTTCAAGTTTGTCCTCTGATATAGAATAGAATTCTTTATTGGCCAAGTGTGATTGGACACATAAGGAATGTGAGAATATGAAAGCTCACTATACAACAATGTGCCAAACATTGAGTTTAGAGAGTTGTTATGGGGAAAATTTTGTAGGAGGAAAGCTATTAGAGCTTCTGGAAGAATCAGGAAATATAGAGTTTTAAAACTGAATGGCAATTTAACCCCTGGTCAGTTTTTTGCCTGTATGTTTTGTCTAAAATCTGAAAACATTTTTTTTTTAAGTTTAAAAAATATTTTACAAACTTCTATCATGATTGAAATATAGAGCACTAGTATAGCATTCACTAGTATCTAGAATATGTTACCACAAAATGAAACAAAAATATGTGCATATGAATCAAAACTACTCATAACTCTTTATATTTGAGTAGCTCAATCCTATTTTCAGGGCAAGTCACTTGTAGAGCAGGAGTACTTGGCCCAAAATTATGTTCAAGAGTTTTTTTTTAACCATTTCGCATCTCTTCCAGCATAAGAACAAAATCTAACACCATCTAAATCAGTAGTACAAACGTTACAACTTAAGACCAGTAGGGGCTGACATTCATGCGCAGCTTGACTTGCATAAGTAGTGGACCAGTGCACATGCAGCTCGACTTGCGCAGATTGAATTGCATGCACACTGGCCAACTACTTGCAAAAGTTAAGCTGCATCTGCGAGAGTATACACCAGCCTACCACTTGCAGGGCCCAGTTCCGAATAGGCCACTAATCTGTTTAACAGAGGCAACACATATATCATAGTATCAGTTCATAAGATATCTACACTATCTTTATGAACTCTGCATATAATAACATATAGGCCTGGACTTTTGCAGACAGCTAACAATAAAGTTAACAAGGCATGTAAATATCTGAAAAAAAATCTAAACACAAATCAATATCTGCATTATTAAAGGCAGATAAAATTAATAATTAAATATTTTATGAAATTTGACCAAAGTATCTTGAGTACAGACCGAAACAAGTTTTGGAACCACAGGAAAAAAAAAACCCTATAGATTTGAAAGATAAATATAACATCAATGCTTCAGATGATGCAAAGCAGAGTCTCTTCCACTATATATAAATGGAGATTGTGTGGAAAGAGTTCATAGTTTTAAATTTCTAGGAACTAATATTTCAGAGAACCTTACTTGGTCGGTCCACACTATGGCCACTGCAAAGAAGGCCCAACAGCACCTGCACTTTCTGAGGCTGCTGAAAAAGAGTGGTCTGGGTGAGAAGTTGCTGTTTACTTTTTACCATTCTACCATCGAGAGCATTTTGGCATATTGTGTGGTATGCTGGATGCTCTATAGTAGATAAGATGATGCTCCAGAGAGTTATAAACACAGCACAAAAAATAATCCGTTGCTCTTCTTCTTTGGAAGAGATTGTGAAGACCAGACTCCTCTCTAGAGCACAAAAACATCTCCACAGACTGTTCTCATCCTGGTCATTCATATTTCGAATTGTTACCATCAGGGAGACATTATAGATGTCTTAAAATGAGGCCTAATAGACTGAGAAAGTTTCTTTTCCAAGGCAATAATTGTCTTGAATGAAACAGTACATTAGTGATTTAGTTCTATGTATAAAGTGGCATTTTTAAACTATCTAACTTAATATATGTTTTAAATAGGTTTTAGACTAGGTTTTTAATTATTATTATTATTATTATTATTATTATTACTTTGTTTTACTTTTTAAATACTGTGCAGTGTGATTGTGATGTGGTGTTTGGGGCACTATGCTGGAGTAGCTTTCAAATTTCATTGTATTTTGAATGCAATGACAGTGAAGGTATTCTATTACCAGACTTTTTCACCAACTGTCTGTACAAGTAGTCCTTGACTTATGATCACAATTGAGCCCAAAATTTCTCTTGATATACAAGAGAGTTAAGTGAATTTTGCCCCATTTCATAACCTTTCTTGCCAGAATTGTCAAGTGAATCATTGCAGTTTTTAAACTGAATCTGGATTTCCCATTTAGCTTCACTTGTCAGGTCACAAAAGATGATCATATGATCCAATGACACTGAAACAGTCATAAATATATGCCAGTTGCCAAGCGTCTGAATTTTAATCACATGACCACAGGGATGCTGCAATGGTCATAAGTGTGAAAAATGGTCATAAGTCACTTTTTTCAGTGCCACTGTAACTTGTAACAGTAATTAAATGAATGGTTGTAATCAAGGATTACCCCTACTACCTGTAACATTGCAACAATAGAGCAATGGCAGTTTGTTCTATTTTGGCTTAACGTATTCTAGGAACCCTATGATTATAGTCTGTATTCTAGTAGTACAAAAATAGCCATGAGTCCTAGAAACAATTTTTAAGGTAAATAACTTAGTACAATGTGTGAACCTCTAAAAAAATAAGAGTTGGTAATAGAAAAGGTTAAGTAAACATTACTCAAGCAGACAAATCTTTGCCAAGATGGGATATAAATCTAATAATAATTTCTCAAATAATCATAGCATGAAAAAAAAAAGATCTCTCAATTTTTTCATCATCAAAGGAGGTATTTATTTGGAGACATTTATTTTTAACTTTTTAAACACAGGCCATTCCCAATATTGCTAGATAATGGGTAGAATTAGTAAAAACACAAGTCTGCTATACAGCAAATAATATTGAATTAAAAAGAATTTATTATGCCAAAAATTAAATCTGGTTCCTATGCTTAGCAACAGAAGTTCCAGCCCCAACCGTAGTCGTGAGTTGAAGATTACTTGTACATTGCTAGATATATGATAATTCTATATCACTTATAAAAGATGGTTCAGAAGTCAAAAACTGGGAAAGAAAAGCCATGGCAGAAGGAGAATATTTTGCATTACCCTATGCACATCAATAGCACTATTACCCTTACAATGATTAAACAATGTAACCAAAATGTGTGTATTTCAAAATCTAGGTGCAAGCTCCTGTAGAACACAGGCAATATGAAGTTATTTACATTTATATAATTATGGATCACAATATAGATAATTGCAAAATGAATGTACAGACAGAACACTAGATCATATAGTTTAGCAATTTTTATCTGCTGCCATTTACCATAAAAGAAATATAAAAGCAGCATAATCAGTTTTACTTTAATGTTATAGAACAAATAAGAATATGATTATTGTTAAAAATAAGCAATTACTAATATATATGCAACTTCAATTCTTCATAAATTCAGATCTGCATGCAGTAGTAGGTACTTCATAATTTTAGAAATACAGGTAGTCCTCAACTTACAGCAGTTCATTTAATGACTGTTAAAAAGTTACAACAGCACTGAAGAAAGTTTTCACACTTACAACTATTGTATAAATGGCTTGATAATCCCTACCATCACGTGATCAGAATTCAGATGCTTGGCAGCTAATTCATATTTATGACGATTGCAGTGCCCTGCACCTTTTGCAACCTTCTAAGAACCAAAGTCAATGAGGAAGCCAGATTCACTGAAGAACTGTATTACTAACTTAACAAGTGCAGTGATTCACTTAACAACTGTGGCAAGTAAGTTGTAAAATAAGGCAAAGCTCATTTAACAAATGTCTCGCTTAGCAACAGAAATTTTGGGCCCAATTGTGATCATAAGTCAGGGATTAGGTTGAGGACTACCTGTACTAGGTAACTATTTACTAAGTAGTTACTTTTATTTCATGCAGATCTGAAATTATAAAGAATTCTTTGCCCAAAGCAATAACATTTATTCAGAGAGAGTGGGAAAGGGAAAATATTGATGGGTTTAATGTTGTTCTATTACCAAAAGAATGGCTTAATTTAAACAGTGTATATTGCCCCAATCCAAACTTAATATATAGCATTAAAAAACTTACTTTCAGCTAGTGGTGTTTTGGATCCACATCTCAATTAGCCTGAGTCCCACTGTTCTCAACTAGAGAAATTGCAAAAACTGAATACATAATACTCAACTGCAATAATAGAACAAAACAGATAAATACAAGTAAGAAAAATCAAACTGATATATGGTAAATAATGCAGACATACTATTTTTATAAAGAGGGTTGTTTTTGGAAAACACTAAGACTACATGGATTCCAGAATTTTACATCTAAACCTATATCATATGAACTAATTATATGAATTTGACAAGTACTCCAAAGACAAAAATACAAAAGAAAACATTCATCACTATGAAGTGTTACGCTTGAAAATCATATATAAGAATTTTTACGAAGGCACTTCAAACACAGTAAATTATTTCAAGAACAGGTTTTAATATATCTGTATCCAGTGTATTTTCTATTACCAGTGAAGTGCTTTTAATTCAAATAATTTCAATTTAGTGTTACTTTTTTGAAACAAAATCTGTTACATTTTTAAACTTTAAATGCTACCAGCTCTCATACAAAAGAGCAATTGTTATATACTCTTGACTATAAATACCGTAATAATCACCTGACACAATTTATTTCCCTAATTACGTTTGGTATAATAGCCTTGTTATATGTTTTCCTATGAATATTTAAGCTAATTAACACATTTACCTAAAAGTAACATGACCCTAATTTAAGATATCTCTTGTCCTCAAATAGCAGAATCTTCCTCCACATTTTTTGTTTGTTTTTCAGTGAATCCAAGATGATCCTGTTTCAAAGGTAAATTAGTTTTGGTAAACTAGTTTTGGTAATTTTCTTTCAGTTAAATAAAGTGAAAATCTATAACTTTTCCCCTTAGGATCTCTATCTTATCCTTCCTTTTCATAGAGCATTACTGTAAAATGATTGCTTTTGTAAAAGTAGTTCAAGAAATTTATTTTAAAACTTTTATTTCTTTTCAAAAAGTAAATTATAGATTCATTAAGAAATATTCAAACACACTGAATGTGAGAAAGCTAAAAGTGAACTAATGACAGAGTCACTTGAAATTTTGTGTTTGCTTTATGACCTATATTTATGAAAGGCATGGGGAAGGAAATCAAGTGAACCAAGACACTATAATCTTGCTTTTATAGTACATCCTAGGCAATATTATAAGCAACTGAAATACATCCTATGCAATACAATAAGCTATAATTGATTTCAATGATATACTTCTAAGCAAACATACACAGTATTATGGGAAAAAACACTAGTCTTAGATCAATGTGGTTTCCATGTTTGAATAGAAAACTTGCTAGTAATTTGTTTTATAAACAAATGAAAAAATAGGATGGCATCTTATTTCAGATTTTATATTAATAATTGCATTAAAAGCAATTCATAACTTTCAGTGATATGCCATTCTTAGGTCCAGATTTGGTATGAGAGTAATTGTATTTGTCCAATTTTCTTTTCCATTATTAAAAAAATAAAAACACAATATATACCTCAACAATGTAAGGAATTATTAAAAGTGTCACAATCTATTTCCACATCATTCATTTTCTGAAATGGAACACCTTTTAATATCCCTACAACTTTTATAGTACTGATGAATTCAATACTGACAAAAGATTTTTTGTAGCACATAACTCAGTATAATATAGGAAAACAGAAAACCAATTAATGCATATATGCTAACATATATTGCACTAAGACATGTAACTAGGCCATGGCTGATTATGCACTAAATAAAAGAAACCACACCCCCTGATTTCACATTTCTATCAACACAAAAGTCCACCCAAACAATCTGTACCAGAAGCATAGTTTAAAATATGTTGTGCAAAATTAGGATACTGGCAGAATAGCCCAGCACTGAGATTTCAAAGTACCTTAGAAATATGAGAATAATGTACCATTACTATAATCTACCACATACATATTAGAGCTTCACTGTCATTACTTGACTTAGCAGTCTTCACAGAATTACAGCTGTTTTTTCTATTCATACTTAATACCTATTCTGCACTGTATATCAAACTTATTAGTTTGTTAATATTAGTTTGTTATAGCCATAAGCAGACTGTGTTAAAATCAATGGGAGTTCTTCCACCAATTCTTTAGAAGATAAAATTCCACTTTACAAATTTCAAGTATCTTACAAAAGAACTCTGTGTGCTCAGGAAAGTTAATTTTAAAGCCCATACCTATCTTGTAGGTAGATTCATCAGTTTCATATATAAAAAATTCCAGACAATACTTACAACGTAAATTCTGTCCAATATAAAAATGATAAAACTCACATATTCAGAGAAGCAAACTATGCTCAATGTTAAACTTAACGGAGAAGAGATACTGGTAAATCCTATAATATCGCAGCTTTACTGGAAACAGTGCGTCCAGCCATGACACAGCCCACCTGCACCCATGACAATGTTTACAACGAACCGCTGGGCCGCAACATCCGAGACCGGATTTAGAAAGAAAGAAAAAAGCTTGTGTAGAGCCTTATTTCCTGGGTTGGACTAGGCCCACACGATTCCAATCACTCCACCTCAATAATGGCGTTTGCTGAAGTGGAACGAGAATCAAAAGGAAGTAAACGCCGAAGGTCTACCGGGTACTCCTTGTACTCTCTTCTTCGCCAGTTTTCTTCGCTATTTAAGGAATGGCCAGACCAATAGCCGGCCAGCTCTGCAGGTTGTCTCTTTCTTCCCGGGACTGCGGACATGGGGTGTGCGCGCCCCATTCTCCTGCAAGGCCCAGTTCAGGCCGGGCAGAAAGAATGAGGACTGAGTCGTCAGCCATTTTCCCTCCACGACACTGACACACGCACGAACAGACAAGATACGCTAACTCACGAAGAGATGAGATACCCAGCGAAAGTCCCCCCTCCTGGAATTTACCCCTTTGTTTGCCCACAGAATGACCTTTTCTTTCCCCTATCCCGATTCGCTTACCCCCACACAGCGTCGCCTTTTCCTGCTGCTACTCTTGGTTCTAATGCCGAGGCCCGATCTGCTCCCGAGCGCCGCTGCCAATGGCGATGCAGAGAGGAGGCGGCTGCGGCGGGTGTGGCCGAAGACTTTCTCATCCCAGGCGGCACAAGCCGCCGCCGCAGCAACCGACAGGACTGCGTCTCATCCCTAGGAAAATCCGAGTGGCGATGGCTGCTAGAAAAGCCGGCTTTCCTACGCCGGGTTTTGCCCGAAGGGGTCCCGTGTCGCTTTCCTGACTGAACTTCCTTTGCGTGCCACCTTTTCTTGTATTCTCCTTTTAGTTTTGCGTCACCAGCTTTTCGGCGACCGCGACAGTGCCAGTGTTGCGTTGCGAGGCCCAAGCGGGCCGGCGCTCTTTCTCGTCCTGTAGCTCCGTTAGGCTGAGCTAGGCCTCCGGGCTGTTCTACCTTATCCGGGGAAATCGGATACCTTCAATCCCTGGAGAAGGGAATAGAAGAAGAGATAGGAAGGAGGGGCTGGGCTGACAAGGCCAGCAGCGAGAAACCTACGAGACTGCCGCTAGGAAAGGAAAAAGAAACCCGTGCTGCGTCTAGGAGCAAAGTCGCGTCGGAGACAGCAGCACCAGCAAAGACTGAGAGTCTGAGTCCCGGGCAATATGGCGGCTCTAGGAGGGCTCGGCTCACAGCATATGCAGCGCAGACTCCGACTCAACGTAGCGGCGCCGGCCAGCCACCCAAACAGCGTTCCCGGCGGCCAGCGTGACTCCCTCCCTTTCCTGATTGTCAGACAGTCAATCACTCCCACAGCCCAGTTCCGTGCCCAAAGCAGCAGCACCCACTCACGCCTTGCTTTTTGTGAGGCTAGGGTCGCCGCCGCGCAGTGGCAGGGTCGGCTTGGTGTGCCGTGTGTAGCCGGTGGGGGAGGGGCCAAGGCCTGACAGCGTTGGTGACTGGGCTGGATGTCGACGGCGGCCGAACGGGGCCCTAGTTAACGAAGCCAGGCCGCGATCATTGAGGCGGGTGATTGGCCGGCCGTTTCGTTTCGGTTGAGCTCCGTTTCGACTCCATTGTTGACCCGCAATGAGAAGAGCCCGGATAATGACGTCATCTTTCGTCTTTGGGAGGGGAGAAGAGGAGAATTGATCCTCCCCTTCCTTTCCCCTCCATCCCAGGGGCCAGCCAAAGGCTGACGTGCGGGTGGGGCGGGAACGAGGACTCGGCAGCCCAGCTGCTGAAGAACAAGGCAGATAGCGTTGGCTTCCAGGGTTTCATAGAAAGGCCTTAGCCTATTTTCCCTTGAAACTTTGGCTTTGTGTCAGTTTGAGAAGTATGCATTGTGCATTGTTACTATCACGAGACGAACTTTATCTTATACTCCTCTTTGATTTGGAATAAGCCTGCATTACTATTACTATTAATCTTCTCATCACTCCTTATCGCCCATCCCCTCCCACTTGTGACTGTATGACTAACTTCGTTGCTTGTATCCTAACAATTTTTATTTAAATCTAGTATGATTTGATTGTTTATTGTACCCTTCCGAGGTGGGTAAAATGACCCAAATTGTTGGGGAAAATATGCCGACTGTAAACCGCTTAGAGAGAGGTCTGTGAAGAACACTGTGAAGCAGGTCTAAGTCCTATTGCAGTAGAATGACAAGTTTCAGTTTATATCTATTCCATAATTTTTTTCATCGTTTCATATGACTATCATTTCATTTGTTGGCTTCCTGAAATAAAAGATCATAAACTGATAGAAGGGTGGTAACTTAGCAGACATGCACAAAGCCTAGCATTTATAGTCAGTAATTTTATCCCAGTTTCAATTCAAACTATGAAAAAAATACAAATCATAATTAAACATAAGTGTGCACCTTTCCAATATTCGATGATTGTTATTGAAAGTACTTATGGTTTTCCAGATGATAATATTACATTAAAAACTAAGCATCAGGTTTGGGCTGGACCAAACCAATTGTTGGCTAACTTGGGAAGTTGCAAAATCATCTCACAGGAAAGCAGAAGCAAATCATTTTAATGCTACTATAAAGAAAACTGCATTGACATATCCATGAAGCATCTAGGAGCTAAGACTGAGAATGGAACACCTTTTAGACAAATGTACATCAAGAAAGATTAGGAAAAAAAATTATTTTGGTTTTTGCTTAGAATTATATTCTTATTAGTTGTCACAGGAAAGTAATTCCTCACTAAAATACTGTGCATGTTTTACATTATTCTTTGCAGATCCTGTACCATTAAAATGAACATTTTTTTCAAAAACTTCTTGATAATTTTTTTTGTGATTATGAAAAATATGAAATTTACTTTTAGTGACTATAATATCACGTTTTCAACACACTGCATGCATTTAATAGGAGTAAATGTGCTTTGTTGCTGATTTTCATTTGTAGTCCATGTTTAATGCATCTCACTGCGGTGTCTAACAATAGTCAGCCAGCACTGATGGATTCCAGTTGCCCTGATACCGTTTTTCCAGTGTGGCAATGTCCTGGTGAAATTTTCACATTTGTCACTAACTACACCTAGAGTTTCATGAAAAAAGTCCAAGTGTGAATGAGAAAATGAATCTTCAGTAACATGTTGCACTTCATGGTCTTGTATGTTGTAACAAGTTTGTCAATAGCTGAACTTAAGTTTGATGGTCTGTGGTTGCCAAGAACATTCTCAACAATATCCTTGAATGTTTTCCAGTGATTATCTCTGGCCCCAGTAACCGACTTTTCCACGTTTTGTCATTGACATATCTGATCTGATCTACAGATCAACAAAAATGCCTTCCTTAATCTTGGCATCAGCTTTTCTTGGAAATAGCTATCTCAAATGAAGAAAACCTCCTCCTCCTTCGTTCATCACTTCCACAAAATTTTTCACCAGTCTTGAGTTTTATGTGAAGTGGAGACAAAAATGTGGGTCAACAAATTGTTCATGTGCTATGTTTGTCTGTCCTGGAATCAAATTCTTTCATGGTGGCTGTTGTGGAGCGACGGAATAGACGAGGCATAGACCAGAGCATACAACGAACAGTCTTTATTCAAGGAATAAAGGGTTGTCGCGTCTGCCAGCTAACAAGGCAGACTGCCAGTGAACAACGGCTGGCTCCGTTCAACAGCCGGCTTTTATAGCCGATTGTCAAACGGAGCCAACCAATGGGAGCTGCTGCTGCTCCCGCTCAAACAGCGGACCTGGTTGGAAACCCCAACCAGTCCTAAAGACATAACACTCCTCCCCCCTAGCTGGGCACATGCATAGTCCTTGAGGTATGAGGGTGGACTCCGCTGGCGGCTGGAACGTCGCAGCTCTGGAACACTGCTGGTGGGCATCGAGTCCCTGGTGCAAGATTCCGAAGTCGCCGGAGCGCCCTCTAGTAGTGGTGCAGGACCCAGGGACTGGGACGACTCTCCTTGCTCGGGCAGGCTCGACAGAGTGGTTCGGTCTGGTCGGTCGGCGCTCCCGCTGGGTGGATGTGATGGACACTCGGATCGGCAGTCCTGGCTCGTCCTCGGCTCGGTCCGTTCGAATGGAGGTGTCTGCTCCCTCAGGAAACTCCCTTCTGGAACCCGGGCGAGGATTTGAGGGCTGGCTGGTGGATCTGGCTCACCGCTGGTCCGGTCGTTCCGCCGCCTGCGCAGTTGGTCTAGGTGTCTCCGCCACACGCGACCATCCTCCAACTGGACCCGGTATGATCTTGGGCCAGTGACGGCTACGATTTGCCCGGGCACCCACAAGGGATCTCCTGCATAGTTCCTTGCAAAAACTGGATCCTGCAAGGCAAAGTCTCGTACCTGGCTGTCAGATCCCAAGGGTGTACCAGGGCAGTAGTGAGGGTGCAGCCTGTCAAGAGTAGTCCTTAAACGTCTCCCCATTAAGAGTTCAGCCGGGGACTTGTTAGTGCTCGTGCATGGAGTTGTATGCTGGCTAAGGAGAAAATGGGATAACTTGGAATGCCAGTTTTCCTGACCGAGTCTGGCTAGCGCCTCCTTAGCCGTCCTGACCGCTCTCTCCGCCATCCCATTACTAGCAGGGTGAAAGGGGGCTGTGAGGACGTGTCTAATGCCCAGATTCGTGACATACATGCTAAATTCGCAGGACGTGAACTGCGGCCCGTTGTCTGAGACTATTGTGTCAGGAAGTCCATGAGTTACGAAGAGTCGGGTCAGGGCTTTAACAACTGCCTGTGTGGTGGTTGTGGGTAGCAAAGCAACGTCAATCCATTTTGAATACGAGTCCACAACCACCAAGAAAGTCTTGCCATGCACAGGCCCGGCCAGATCGATGTGTAATCGTGACCATGGGGCATTGGCGCTTTCCCACTTGGTGGGTGGAGCTGCAGGTGGGGCTGCCCTAGACTCCTGACAGGGTTTACATGAGCTTACCCACTCTGCGATCTGATCGTCCATCCCGGGCCACCATACGTAACTGCGAGCCAATGCTTTCATCCGCACGATACCCGGATGGCCCTCGTGCAGCACCTTCAATATGGGCACGTGAAGAGAGGTTGGGATAACGACTCTGGTGCCCCACAGCAAACATCCCTGGAGTCTTGATAGTTCCTGTTGGCGTGTTTTAAACGGAATAAAGTCAGTTGCATACTTTGTTTCCGGCCACCCCTTCCCCACCCAGTCCAGAACCTGGGCGATTGTTTTATCTTTCTTGGAGTGTGCCGCGATGTCGTCTGCAGTCACCGGTAGCTTAAATTCGTTGAGTTCGAAGATTGCGTGCACCGGAGCTGGGTCCTCGACTGGTGTCGGTAAGGGGCAACGGCTGAGGGCGTCTGCGTGGCTTAAAGTCTTACCAGGGCGATAGACCAGTTTGAACGAGTAGGCCGCTAAGAATAATGTCCATCTCGTCATCCTGGGTGACAGTACTTGTGGCGTTTGCCTGTCCCCCGATAAGAGCCCCAAAAGTGGCTTATGATCGGTGATGAGTTCGAAATGGTGGCCAAAAAGGAATTCGTGAAATTTTTTGACAGCTGCAACTTTTAATAAAATAGAGAATAACTCAATTGATTAAGTAAAATGAATGAAATGTGTGAAGAACTCAGATTGGAACTGTAAAATGTGAGGGGAATGATAAAAGAAAGCATGGAACTATGGGATACATTGGCAGAAAAATTAGACATGGCAATGCAGTTCACAGAAGAACAAAGGAAGTCCACAGAGGAGGAGTTAAAGAAAGAGGAAATTAGCCCAAGAGAGCAAAAAGAACAATGGACATTGCAAAAAGACATGAAAGGAATTAAAATTAAAACATTGAAGATAGATGTGATAAACAAACAGGGAAATACTTCCAAGATTAAACAAAAGAAGAAGAAGCTGTACAAGGAGAAATTGCAAAAGAGAGATCAGGAAAAGGAAGGGGAAAAAAACAAGTGAATAGGAGATGAAAATAAAAATAATATTAGGAGAAAAAAGAGGAGCTAAGAGAAAGGACCAGAAAAACTTAGAAAATGGAAAAATAGCTAAAATGAGAAGAAACTATACGGCCTAGAGATTTAGGGATGATGGTTAAAGATAAAGTAACATGGAAATGTACTTTGGTTTTTGGTTTTTTTAGAAATATAGACTGGGGAGTTTTGAAGTGTAAAGTTTCTTGGGAATTATTTTTTAAAAAATAAAGAAATAAGTCTAATTGGAATTAAAGGTGAATAAAACCTCACTGTAAGATTACTACATAATTATATACAAGAAAAATGATAAGAGTATGCAAAATTAAGATGGGTTTTATTGTTATTAAATCCTTTTTTACATGTATTGTATTAAATGAGAAATGTAATTGATTATATAAATGATATTAGAAAAACAAAACGTAAAACTAGAAATGATTATGCTATAAAGTATTTGCAATGATATTGTTATATTATGATTAATGTTTTTTTTCTCGTTTTTATTTTATACATATTATATTAGACATTAAATAGAAAATGCAATTGATTATACAAAGGATATTAGAAAAACAGAAAATATGGTAAACGAGAAATGATTATACTGTAAAGTAAAGTATTTGCAATGAGATTATTATATTATGATTAAAAAGGTGAGAAATGAAAACTTAATAAAATTCCATAGGTAAAATTTGATTAAACGGAAGCAAAGAGGAAATATGAAATGGTTATATTAATATCTCTGGAATAAATAATATTCATTGTAGATTGGGGGAAAATACCATGTGGATTCTGAATATATTATTTTTATTTTATTCTTGTTTGTTGTTGTTGTCTACTATACATCAGCTTTGAGAAAGTTAAAGAAGATAATACGTAAAATAAAATAGGTGGTAAGCTGGAAATGAAAATAATAGGGGATAAAGAGGCAAAAATATGTTTGAGGATGAAATATTTTTGTTACTGAATTAATGAATGGAAAATATGAAGCGAACATTTATCTAAAGATTAATTGAATAGATAATGATTTGATATGAAACTAGATAAGAAAGCTAGAAATGTAACTATGACTATGTATGTATGTAACCTGGAATGACATTGCTCACTTGAAGAGATGTATACAAAATAAAATTTTTTTTTTAAAAAGTATAAAAGTAAAGCATATATATACAGGGAGATATATTTCATTTGATAACAGATTAACAAAGAAGGGACCCTGCAGGTCATCTAGTCCAACCCCATTTGTGAAACCTTTAAGCATCTTATATACCATTTTATTTTTGAATTTACTTATTTCTTGCAAATCCACCCTTTCTATTTTTCATACACTTCATAAAACATTACTTCTGTAATTCTTTTTCACTTCTACAAACCCTCCTTTTCCATCAATAGCCATACTAAACCTTCCATCTTCTTTTTTCATTCTAATCCTCCACAGGCTCTTTTTTATTTAAATTTATATATATTTAAATTTATAGCTTGGTGTTATGACTCTCCTTCAAAATTCCAACGAACAAAACAGAAAGCAGCCGTTTCAAATTAAATCAAACAGAAAGAAGTCTTACAAGATAACGGCTGGCAGGAATCTCAATCCACAGCATAAATCTTTACTCTGTCCGGCAAACCAGTCCTGGCAATAAATCTCTAGTCTCAGAGCTTCTTGCTGTAACGTCCTCACTCAAATAAGTCACTTTGTTCCTGGCAAATTGTACCAGCCCAGCTGTGTCCTTTTATACTCATTGAGGCAACGTGATAATTTACTGACTCGCCCTCCTCCTTTCCAGCTGATTTTGCCTTCTCAACCGTCTTCTGTTCCTTACATTTAACCATGAATTTTCCAAGTTCTCATCTCCACTAGAAGACTCTCTCAAAACTTCCGTCAGCCATTCCCGGCTGTTGATCAGATAAGGAACCAGAGGAGCTCAAAGGTCCTGACAATTCTAATACATCAGGTCTGTCGTCCTTTGTCACGTCCATCTCCTCATCCTGGTTACCAGTCCAATCACTGAGCCATGCCGGCTCATATTTTTCTGTCATGTCCTCCTCACTTGAACTCATATCAGTCACAGGAGCTGAATCCAAGCCCGGAGCCACAACAGCTTGGCATGCATCAAATGTAAGATTAATTGGTTCCAAGTCCTTTACTAAGCTGGCTGTTATAATCGATGTTCTAGTGTATTGGAATAACTGATACCTATAGTTTGTTTGGCCTTTGACATTAGGATCAAAACACAGAGTTATACCCGCTATAGTACAGTTAGAAAAACTTGTCTTATTACGTGCACAGCTACCCTTATAATATGTATGTATTATACCCATATAATATGTCTGTGTGATCTTAGAACCAGTTTGGTAGTAGTTATTCAGAAATTGCAACTTTCCTCTTACGCATTAGTCTCTTAAAACCGGTAAATTTTCTCCCTGCAAAATATCTTTTAACATTTTCTCCAGTTTCTCACTGCTCACATTACATTGGTAACAAATATCAGCATGAAAATTTCTTAAGAGAGAGAGATAATTTTAAAAAGTATTTTTCCCAACCTCTATTTCTGCTTAATAAGATTTCCTCATCACCATATGTCCTGATAGTTTTATAAATCTTATTTTTAATTTTTAACACCATGTATATGGGTTTCCATTCCTGCTCCCAGCTCCGGGCTTTACTTTTTCCCTGGATTTGGACTCACCACCTCTTTTCCACTCGAGTTTGGAACCTATAGGGGCAAATCTCATCAGTTATTAAACTTGTATAGTTTATTGTTTCCGCAAGGTTAACTTCAGTGGGTTCCCATGAGGAATACTGGCCTTGGTGGTCAGTGAAGACACAGGGCCTTTTATGCGGGTGTAGTGCGTTAAACCTCAGCTGTCCGGATTGTGGTTTCGGAGGTGAGTAGTACTTGGAATGGTCCTTCCCACTTCGGGGTCAACTTCTCCTTCTAGCTCCAGATCAGCACCCAATCACTGTGGTGGAATTTATGGACTGGAAATTCCAAAGGTGGTGTTTGAGCCAAAAGTCCTTGTTTCCTGAGGAAATCAAAATATCTGGACACTTTATGTACTTATTGCTTCCAATGTCTTTTCCAGATTGGGTCTGTATTCTCAATAAGGCTAAAGGAAGACATTTAGTCTTCCTTTAGCATATGTGTTTCCAATATTAATTTGATCTAACAGTACTCTTGATCCCACTGTTCTTGCAGCATTACTGCAGGGAAAAGCTTCCACCCACCCTGTGAGGTGGTCTACTTTGACCAATAAATATTTTACCCTCCCCACTTTTGGCAACTGTAAAATGAACTTGAATAAAACTTGAATAAGAATACACTCTTAGTGCTGGTGGCCTTCCACCCATCTGTTGTTTTCTGACAGCTTATCCGTTTACCTTTTTACAAATTAAACATTTATCTATAACTGATTTTGCCACAGGGTATATTCCAATACAACCATAACATTTCAAAAGTTCATCTACAATGGCTTGAATTTCCCCATGACTTCCTTTGTGTAGCTTTTCCAGCAATTCTCATGTAGTTGGTTTGCTTATTATTTCTCTTCCATCTGGGAGAAACCACTTTCCCTTCTCCCCCTCCTGTCCTCCTATTTGTTGTAACTCTTTCTGTTCTTTCTCAGTGAACACATGAATTTCTCTTCTTTTTTTAAAATAAACTTTATTGATCTTTTATAACTTAAAAAAAACAAAAATAAGTAAAACAAGTAAAAAGTAAAAGTATCTTAAATTTGACAAGTTGTGACAATTTTTGCATACTACTATTTTGTGCATTATTTACAGATATATGCAGTTTATGCAACTATAAACATTTAACTTATATATTGCTTATCCTTAATTCATCAACCATTTAATTATCTTTGTTCAATCCAGTCATACCATTTACCCCAAATTTTATAGTATTCGGTCTCTTCTCTCTAACATCAAAGCTAATTTAAGTATCTTTTTAAATTAATTTATTCATACTCATCAAAATGGATTTCTGCCAATGAGACAAATCAAAGACAATGTGAGAATTATTTTGGATACTCTGGAATATTATGAAGCACACCCTGAGAAGCAAATGGCCTTGATGTTTCTAGTTGTACAAAAAGCCTTTGACAATGTGAGTTGGCGATTTATTTTACTGCAATTGATACAAATGGGCTTTGGTAAAAAATTTATCCAAGCCATTGAAACAATATACCATGAGCAAACTGCAAAGGTGATGGTGAATGGAGAATTAACAGAATCTATAGATATAAGAAAAGGGACACGGCAAGGCTGTCCATTGTCACCTCTGCTGTTTGTGTTAACATTGGAAGTGTTGAACAGGAATATTAGAGAAGAAAGAGAAATAAAAGGAATGAAAATTAAAAAGGAGGAATATAAATTGCAAGCTTTTGCAGACGACCTGGTATTTATATTAGAAGACCCTTTCTTTTTTTTGCGTTTCCAGCAATTTGGACTCATTGGGGTGCATCTTCGCTAATCTTGAAGGAGGAAGGTAACATCTATAAAACATTTTATAGGCCTTTTTCCTTATATGCTACCGATTTTGTAATTTTATTATTTCTACCCCAGACCTTTTCCCATTCTGTTATGGTGATGCTATATTCCTACTCCAGGCTACCATGTTCCCTTTTACAATTTCTTCTTCTAATTCTACTTCTAATAATTATAAAATTTTGTTATTATTTTTTTGCCTGATTCTAATAAAATTTTATCAAATTGCTGGAGTTTATTGTTAATTCCAAATTCTTTCTTGTCCTGTTTATATCTACTTTGAATGTGAAGATATGCCCATTGATCAATTTTTAGTCCCTGCTCTTGAAGTTCTTGCCACGATTTCAAATTTCCTTGTGTATCCAATAGGTCCTTATATTTAATCATTTTAGTGATATCCAGATTATTTGGGTGAATCATCGCCTCCATTGTTGAAATCCAAATTGGTATTTTTAAATAGGTTTTTTTTTTGTATTTTCTTCCAATTAGTTAATAATGAGTCTCTGATTAGGTGTCTGTGAAAATATTTCTGGCTAGTTTTCCCTACATCCCATAAAAAAGCATGCCACCCCCTCTGCAAGTCATGGCCTTCTAAGAATAATATTCTCTTATTGATTAAATTCACCCATTCCTTCAACCATACTAAAGAGGCTGCACTATAATACAACTCCCAATTTGGAAGTGCCAGCCCTCCCCTACTCTTCATATCCTGCATTGCCTTTAAATTTATTCTGGGGTTTTTCCCTTGCCAGATAAATTTTACAGTTATTTTATTAAGTTCTTCAAAAAAAAAATTGTGTACTTTGATTGGGATTGTCTGAAATATATATAGGAATTTTGGAAGAATATTCATTTTAACAGCAGCAATCCTGCCTAATAATGAAAGTTGCAGCTTGCCCCATGTTTCTAAATCCTTCTTTACCTGTTGCATCAATTTATCATAATTATTTTCCTTAAGTGTCTTACAATGTGCTGTCAACCATATTCCTAAGTATTTAACTTTATCACTTGTATTCCCATAATTTCTTCTAGTTCTATTTTCTGTTTTTCTGTTAAATTTTTAGTCATTAATTTTGTTTTCTTCCTATTAATTTTAAGTCCTGCTAATGCTCCAAATTGTTCTAATTCATTCATCAATTTTTGTCCTCTTTCTATTGGTTCCTCAATGAAAAAAATCATATCATCCGCAAACGCTTGCAACTTATATTCTTCTTTCTTAACCTTTAATCCTTTTATGTCTGGGTTCTGTCTAATTCGCATTAGTAATGCTTCTAATGATAATATGAAAAGCAGGGGTGAGAGTGGGCAGCCCTGTCTGACTCCTTTTTCTATTTTTGTTGGGCGGGTATATTCCCTGTTTATTATAATATTAGCCTGTTGTATATCATAAATGGTTGTTAAATTCATATTATAAATTTTTTGGATTAAAAATTGCCAATTTAAATTATTGAAGGCCTTCTCTGCATCTAAAAACATAAGTGCAATTTGTTTTTCGGGGTGGGCTTCGTAAAATTCTAAGACATCTGGTACTATTCTTAAGTTGTTCCTGATTTGTCTGGTCGGGAGAAATCCATTTTGATCTTCATATATATGCTCATTTAACATTCTTTTTAGTCTACTTGCTATAATAGAAGTGAATATTTTGTAATCAGTATTTAACAGTGAAATCGGCCTATAATTATGTATATATCGGGGATCTGAATCCTTCTTCGGGATCAGCTAAATCAATGCCCCCCTCCATGAGTCCGGCATCCTGGCTGCCAATAAGACATCATTAAAAATTTCCACCATAAGAGGTCCTATTTGTTCTGCTATTGCCTTGTACAGCTCCCCTGGAATCCCATCTGGTCCCAGGGATTTATTGTTTTTCTGGTTCTCTATTGCTGATTTCAATTCAAACCAAGTAATATCTTTGTTTAATAATTCTTCGATTTCTTCCCCAATTGCTTTATCCTTCATTTCATCTAAATAGTTTCTTATTCCATCTTCGTTAATTTCTTCCTTTTTATATAACTCTTCAAAATACTTATGGGCAATTTCTTTTTTCTGTTCTGTTGTATATCCCCCTTTCTATCTATTAGCTGGTATATCAATCTCTTTTCTTTCCTTTTTTTTAGTCTATATGATAGCCATCTCCCTGGCTTATTAGCATGCTCAAAATAAGTTTGTTTAGTTGTATTCAAATTTATAATCATTGTCTCTTGTTCAATTAAATTCAATTTATGTTTAGTTATTGTTATCTGATTTTGCAATATTGAATCCTTTGGGGTACTCTGTACTTGAGTTTCTAATTCCTTAATTTTTTGTTGTAATTTGTTTTGCTGGGCGTATTTTTCCTTATTCCTCTTGGTGTTATAAGAGGTTGTTATACCTCTTATTACTGCCTTCATTGTATCCCAAATGTTTTGTTTCGTAGTTGCTCCATTATCATTTTCCTTTAAGAAATAATTTAATTCCTCCTTGAGTTTGTCGGTGTATTCTTTTTCTCTTATTAACTGAGTATTTAACATCCATCCTTTCTTGGGTTTTTCCCTACCCTTCCATATTATCTGAATTGGATTGTGATCTGCCCATTCATTAGGTAAAATTTCAATCCCTTTTATCTCATTTGCTATTTCCCCATTCATCCATGCCATATCAATTCGTGTCCATATTTTATGAGGATTTGAATAGAATGTAAATTGTTTTTTCTCGGGATGTAATATTCTCCATATATCAATCAAATTTAACTCCTTCATCATTTCCATACATATCTTGGGAAGCTCTCTTCCCCCCCCCCCCTTGTTCTTCCCCCCATTACTGTGGTCTTTTTGATAATCAGCAATAGAATTAAAGTCTCCAATGATACAAATATTTCTTTTTTCCAATCCTACTATTTTTCCATAAAGATGCTTAAAAAACTCTTTTTGATCTCTGTTCGGGGCATAGATTACCACTAAGAGAATTGGGATGGCATTAATCCAGATCTGCAAAACCAGAGTTCTTCCCTCAGAATCCAACCATATTAAATCTGCTTTCAAATCTTCTTTAGCATATACTGCAATCCCTTTCTTTTTCCCCATGTCTGCTGGTGCGGTAAATAGCTTCCCTAATTTCAGACATTCTAGGTATTTTTCATCTGTTTTCTTTATATGAGTTTCTTGTAGGCATATTATATCAGCATTTTGTTTGATTTGTTTAGCTATTATCCTTTTCCTTTTTATTGAGTTTAAACCATTTATATTAATTGATAGTAGTTTCTTTTCTTCTTCCATTTAATTAATTCTGTTTCACACTTTGTGTTGTAATGGCTCCGGTCTCTCCTTGTTCCTGAAGATGTGTCCTACTTTCTTCTCTCTCCTGTTGTAGATGAGTATTTCCTTGATTTTCTAAAGTTCCATCTCTGTTCTTATGATAGCCTTGATCTTCCTGGGAGTTTGTTTCCAGTTCATCCTTACTGCTCTAGTCTTCCAGACCTACCAATCGCTCATAAAATTCCTGGGCCTTTTCCATGGTGTCTATTTTAATTTTCCTTTCATTCCAAAAAACTAACATCTCCTCTGGGATTAGCCATTTAAATATGATTCTTTTCTGATTTAGGTAAGCTGCTAAGAACTTGTAGTCTCGTCTTTGTTCTCTTACTCTTCTTGGTATTTGTTTGAGAATCAAGACTTCTTTACCTTTATACATGATTGTTTCATCTCTTGACATCCTATATATGATATCCCGGATACTCCTTCTCGAAAATCGTATGTAGACTTCTCTTGGGCATTTGTGGAGTCTCGCATAATTAGTGCTAATCCTGTAAACTTCATCAAACTCCCTTAAGATGTCATATGTGGTGGTCCTGTATAGAAGCTCAAAAATATTGGCAGAAAATTAGAAATTGGGTGGAAAAAATGACAAGAGAACAGATCAAATTCAAACCAGAGTCCTTTCTGTTAGGGATCTTTGATAAACAAATATCAAAAAAAGTGAAATATATAATAATACACATTTTGACAGCGGCCAGATTGGCTTTTGCACAATGTTGGAAGCAGCCTCATGTTCCATCAGAGGAGATGATCATTCAAAAAATTTCAAGTTGTGCAGAAATGGACAAATTAACTTTGGCATTAAAAAATAAAGACACTTCAATATACTACAACAGCTGGAACTGCTGGTACAAATGGATAGACCAAAGATAGACTTCACACTAAAAGGCAAAAGATGATAGGATAAATCCATAGTAGTGATACACAGATATATGTAAGGATTAGGTGTGTATATATGGCGTAAAATACGGATAAAAAAGCGGTCTTACAAACTGTTGAAGATGGGAATGTTTTTAATTGTTTTCTATTTTTTTCTTTCTATTTTCTTCTCCCTTTCTTCTTTTTCTCTTTCATTTATGTATGTGTTGTTGGTTTGTTTTAATTGTAAAATCAATAAAATTTATTTAAAAAAAATATTAGAAGACCCATTGGAAACAGCACCCAAATTAATAGAAAAAATAGAAGAATATGGAAAAGTAGCAGGTTTGAGAATAGATAAAGACAAAACAAAGATATTCACAAAGAATATGCTAGCAAGACGAAAGAAAGAGTTGGAAGAAATTTTAAAAATACAGGTCACGAACAAGGTTAAATATTTAGGGATACTTATTACAAGATGTAGTACACTGAAGGAAGATAACTATGTTAAACTCAAACAGCAGATTGCGACAGATTTGATAAAATGGGAAAAACTGCAACTATCATTGATTGGGAGAATATCTACAATTAAGAAGAATATATTGCCTAGAGTTTTATATTTATTCCAGACAATTCCTATTCGACTAGGGAAAGAGTTTTTTGAAGATTTAAATAGAATTGTGTTGAAATATATTTGGCAGGGTAAAAAAGCAAGAATAAAATTAAAACTGTTACAAGATGCAAGAATAAGAGGAGGGTTTGCGTTGCCCAATTGGGAGTTATATTACCAGGCGTCAAGTTTGATGTGGGTAAAGGAATGGATAACACTAAGGAACAGTAGATTACTAGAAGGTCATGACTTGCTATTGGGATGGCATGCCTTTCTCTGGTATAAGGGAAATAAAACACAGGGGTATTTTAGAAGACATTATATTCGAGAGGCATTGTTTTTGAACTGGGAGAAGATAAAAAGACAATATTACTTAAAAATTCCAACATGGATATCAACTAATGAAGCTTTTTCTTATCCAATAATATATAAGAAGGAACAAACAATTAGATATGGTGAGATATTGAATGAAAATGGTGAATTTAAATCTATGCAAGCATTGGAAGAACAAGTTGTAAAAATGAATTGGCTTTCATATTTCCAAATACAATCTAGGTTTGATAAAGACTCTAAAAGCAGAAAGTATTTATGATAAGTTGATTGATTTAGATAAAATTTTGATGGGTACTGATGAAAAGGTAATTAAAAAAACTTTATGGACATCTATTAGAATTTAAATTGGAGGAGGAACAAGTTAAAGAAACAATGATTGCTTGGGGGATTTTTTTTGGATATGAGATTAATTTATAAAAAGGGCAAAAATTGTGGTCTCAAAATTATAAAATGACAATGTCAACTGCATATAAAGAAAATTTGTATAAGATGTTTTACCGGTGGCACTTACCCCCAACAAGACTTGTGAGAATGTTTAAGAATACATTGGATAAATGCTGGAAATGTCATCAGATACCTGGTTCATATTACGATATGTGATGGACATGTGATGCAAAGAAATATTGGACTAAAATCCACACATGGTTGGAAAAAATGATAAAACAACATATAGACTTTAAACCAAAGATCTTTTTATTGGGAATCATATCAGACATATACAATGAAGAATTGAAATATTTGATTGTAAATGTTTTAACAGCGGCTAGAATTGTATTTGCGAAGAACTGGAAAAATGACAAAATACCTATGCAGTAGGAAGTTATTAAAAAAATTATGGACTGTGCTGAAATAAGTAAACTGACATTTGAAATTAGAGAACAAGAAGACAAGCAATTTTATATGATATGGGATTTGTTTTATCAATGGTTGGATAAAAAGACACGGTAAGGTAACAGAATAGGTAATTTTGTTATAGAAGTTTAATAGACTGATACAAAATATAATGTAGACATATATAACCACTGGATGACAGCATAATATAATATTGATGGAATAAATAGCAGGATAATTAATAATTGATAAATAGATAAGCATATGTTAGTTTGACAATGTGAGATTGATATCAATTGTGAACAATTATGAAAGGATCGCACAAAAGATTCTAAACCAACTGACACACTGTATGTACAAAATGGAAGATGGTTTTATGTTTTTTTTAGGTATTGTCTGTGTATGTTTATCTTAAAATAAAAAAATATATAAAAAAAGTTAATTTATCCATCTCGGCACATGACATTATTTTCTGAATAACCAGTTCATCTGGAGGTATAGATGAGTGTTTCCAGCACTGGGTGTAGACAATTCTGGCTGCTGTCAGGATATGTAATATTATATATTTTATATTTCTCCTGTATTTCTTCTTAAATATCCCCAATAAAAATAATTCTGGTTCTAATTCTATTTGTACTTTAGTAATCTCTTGCAACCATTTTTTGATTTTTAGCCAATATTTTTGAGTCTCTGGGCATGAACACCACATATGATAGAATGTACCTTTCTTCTTCTTGCACTTCCAACATATCAGATTTATATTAGGATGCATCTTCGCTAATCTCGAAGGAGGCAAATACCATATGTAAAACATCTTGTAGGCATTCTCTTTGTATGCGGCCAATTACATTAACTTATAATTTCAATTCCACATGCTTTCCCATTCTGTCAAATTTATATTATACCCTATGTACTGAGCCCAAGCTATCATGCATCCCTTCACAATCTCTTCCTCTAATCCACCTCCAGCAAGTACTTATAAATTTTTGTAATTTTTTTTGTCTGGGCCTATTAAAATTTTATCTAATCGTTGTGGTTTCAAATATATTCCAAAATCCTTAATATCTTTTTTGTATCTATTTTGTAGCTGAAGAAATGCTCACCAGTCAATATGTATCCCTTGCTTTTGGAGATCTTGCATAAATTTCAAGTTTCCTTCAATGTCTAATACATCTTTATATTATATCATCTTAGCTAAGTCTTAAGTGTTTGGGTGGATCATAGCCTCCATTGTAGATAACCAAATTGCTATCTTCATATAGTGTCTTTTTTTTTATTTTAGTCCAATTTTGTAACAGGGAGTCATTAATTAGATTTCTATGAAAATACTGTTGTTTCTTAGTTCCTGTTTCCCACAAAAAGGCATGTCATCCTCTTTGCAGGTCATGTTCTTCCAGATTTAGTATTCTTTTATTGGTTAAATTGACCCAATTTTTCATCCAGATTAACGCTGCTGCGCTGTAATATAACTCCCAATTTAGAAGACCCAATCCTCCTCTGCTTTTTACATCCTGTAATGATTTTATTTTTATTCTAAGTTTTTTGCTTAACCAGTTAAATTTCAGTGTGAGTTCATTAAAAAAGGATTGATCTAGTCTAGTAGGGATCATTTGAAATAAATATAAAAATTTGGGTAAGATGACATTTTTATAGATGCTACTCTTCCCAGTAAAGATAATTGCAATTTAGCCCATAATTCAAAACCTTTTTTGTTTGTTTTAATAATTTATCATAATCTCCCTTATTGTTTTACATTTTGTGGTCAGCCATATACCTATATATTTAATTTTCTTTATTGTTTGTAGTCCCGTTATTCTTTCTTATTCTATTTGTTGTGATTCCATTAAATTTTTAGACAAGGCTTTCGTTTTCTGTCTATTAATTTTCAGTCCTGCTATTTCCCCATATCTTTCTAATTCGCTAATTAGCTCCTTTCCTGTTTCTATTGGGTCTTCAATAAAGAAGACCATATCATCTGCAAAAGCTTGTAATTTGTATTCTTCTTTCCTGACTTTTAGTCTTTTTATTTCTGGATTTTGCCTAATTTGTCTAAGTAGAGTCTCAAATGATAATATAAAAAGCAGAGGAGAGAGTGGGCAACCTTGTCTAACTCCTTTTCTTATTTCTAAGCTCTGGGTAATTTCACCATTCACTATAACATTTGCCTTCTGATTGGAGTATATTGTTGTTATCATGTGCTCAAATTTAGTTCCTAAATTCATGTTATAAATTTGCTGTATCATGAATTGCCTGTTCAAATTGTTCAATGCTTTCTGAGCATCCAGAAAGACAAGTGATATTTGTTTCTCTGGGTGGGCATCATAATATTCTAAAATATCTATTACTGTCCTCAAATCCTAATTTGTCTGCCTGGCAGAAATCCATTTTTGTCTGAGTGAATGTATTCATTCAGAAGTCTCTTCAGTCTATTCGCTATGATGGTTGTAAATATTTTATAGTCGATGTTTAATAATGATATTGGTCTATAATTTTGGATTTGTCTTGTGTCCGTGCCCTCCTTCGGAATTAGCGAAATAAGTGCATCCCTCCATGTATCTGGCATCTTAGCATCTATCATATCATCATTTTGTTTCTTTCTATTGTATGATGGTATTCTCCATTTTCATCTTGTGGTTGGTGGATGATTCTTTTTTCTCTTTCTTTCTTAAGTTTATAAGAGACCCACCTTCCCAGTTTGTTAGCTTGTTCAAAGAATGTTTGTCTAGCTATTTTTAGATTTTTCACCATTTCTTCTTGGTCTACTAGATTAAGTTTGTGTTTAGTTAAATTCAATTGTTCTTTTAATTTAATATTTTGTGGAGCTTTTTGTAATTTAGTCTCTAATTTCTTAATTATTTCCTGCAACTTATTTAGTTGAGCAAATTTTTCTTTGTTTCTTTTTGTTGTATATATTATGATCCCCTGAGTAACTGCTTTCATGGTATCCCATAAATTCTGTGTTGACGTGTGTTGTCTATTATTTTCCTTAAAGAAATATGTTAGTTCTTCTTTCAGTTTCTGATCAAATTTGGTCTCTTTTAATATTTGAATGTTTAGAGTCCACCTACGTCTTATTTTCTTTCTACCTCTCCAGCTTATTTTAAGTGGGTTATGGTCAGCCCAACAATTTGGTAAAATTTCTATGTCTTCCACTTCCTCTCCTATTTCTCCTCCCATCCAGGCCATATCAATATGTGACCACGATTGGTGTGGATTGGAATAAAAAGTGAATTGTTTTTTTTCTTGGTGTAGTTTTCTCCAAACATCTATCAAATTAAATTCTGTAAACATTTGAAGACATGCTTTTGGTAGTTCTCTTCTTTTCTTTCCCTTTTTCTTTTCACCTTTAGTCTTTTTTGTGGTCTACTATTGCATTGTAGTCTCCTATGATACAGATATTTCTTTGTTCTAATTCAATAACTTTTTAATGTAAATTTTGTAAAATTCTTGTTGGTTTTTATTGGGTGCATAGATTACTAATAATAATACTGATCTGAGAGCTATCCACACTTCCAACATCAACATTCTTCCATTGGGATCTGCAAAAATTAATTTCGCTTTTGTCTCCTCTTTAATATATACAGCTATTCCCTTCTTTGTTCCTTTATCTGCTGGAGCAGTGTATAATTTCCCTAATTTGGGATACTCTAAATATTTTTTGTCCATTTTTTGAATATGTGTCTCTTGTAAGCATATTATATCTACTTTTTGTTTGCTTACTTGTGCTAATGTACTTTTCCTCTTTATTGCCGAATTTAAGCCATTTATATTAATTGATAATAGATTTATTTCTTCTCCCATTCTCTTAATTGTACCTAATTCCTTGTGTTCTGATTGCCCGTATCTCTCTTTGTGCTCTGGTTGTTGTTTTTTGGTCTTCTTGTTCCTGTTGTTGATGGTCTGTGGTTCTCGTTCTTTCTTCTTCCTCTTTATTCTCTTGTTGCTGATATTCCTCTTAGGTATTTGATTCAAGTTCCTCCTTGTAGCTCTGATCTTCCAGGCCGACTAGCTGGTCATAAAAGTCCTGTGCCTTGTCTGGGGTATCAATTTTAATTCTCTTTTCTTCCCACGTAATAAGCATCCCTTTGGGAATCAACCACCGAAAGAGAATGTCCCTTTTGTTCAATTGTGCAGCAAGAAATCTATAGTCCTGTCTCTGCTCCCTCACCCTTCTCAGGACCTGTTTCAATATCTGAATCTCCTTTCCCTTATAGACAGCAGATCTCTCGATATTCTATAAACAATGTCTCATACCTTTCTTCTTGTAAACCTTATGTGTACTTCTTTGGGGAGTTTATGTCACCTGGCATAACTCGTGCTTACCCTATACACATCATCTAATTCGTTCAGTATTTCATTTTTGTCTCTTCCTAATGTATTTGCTAAGATTTCGGCCATCACCATTTCCAGGTCATCTTCCTTGGTTTTCACCACATTTTGGAATCTAAGATACGATGCTGCCTGGTCCATCTCAATATGGATCAAGCAGTCTTCCATTTCTTTGTTTATTATTTTCAATTGTTGATCAACCCTTTCTAATCCTTTTTCAGTTTGTTCCATTCATTTTTCAACTTCTTTTATTGTGTGTTCATTCTTTTCTAAGGCTTGTTGGATTGAGCCAACTTTCTCATCCAGTTTAGATATGTCCAATTTCATTTCAGTTTTTTAGTTTTCCCATTTCATTTATATCTGCTCTCTTTTCTGTATGATTCTTCATCATTGTTTCCTGAAGCTTTAGCATCATTTCCTGTAATGTAAATAATGTAGACTGTATGCTGATGCTAGAAGCAGTGTTCTGTTTTTCAGCCATTAGCATCTCATCAATTTTTTTTTGTATCACGGGTGAAGCTACTGTCATTGAAGTTGTTGCCACTGGTGTAGGTTTTTTCCCCAGTCTTCAATGTTGTAGTAGTGATGCTTGTCATTTCTTTTGTATCTCAGTCTGCTTTCCTAAAATACTATACACATTATCCCAAATTGGTATTAACTAATATGGATTGTTAAAATTATTATTAGTATTTATAAAGTTACCAATATAATTTTCCCAATTCTTGAATGCTTATTTGAGTGATTATAGATTTTCCAGTTCTTTCACAATCAGCAACCCTCTATTAATAACTTAAATACACAATTTATCTTATCCCTATATATATATATCTAAATGAATCAGTATAGATATATGAAAATATACATAAATAATGTATTAACTATAAGTATAATAGATATGATAGATATATAACAATCCCCCCCTTTTAATTAAGTAATCTGTTCAAATATATATAATAATATATGTCAATAGGTATTAATTATAGCTCTAATAGATAGGAGTACAATCTCCTAAGTGTTAATAAATATGCTATATTGGATACAATTAAATACAATTAAATGAATACAATCTAAATTAATATAGAAGTTTATATACAAGTATAATCAAGTCTTACTAAATTTATCTACTCTTAATTTCTCAAGGATCTTATAAAAACCACTCTCCTAGAAATTTGTATAAATATAAACACTTATTTCATTAAATCTCCTGGTTAAATCTCTTAGGTTTTTATAATCAGAAGAAAGAAAAAGAGAAAAAGAAAAAGAAAAACATATGCGGACAAAAAAATGTGTTAATAATCCAACAATTCACCAGATAAGAGTCAAAATGCTAATAGTTGTTCTTTTCAATGGACATCTGCTGTCTCTTCAACTCCAGCTTCTTTGTTTTAAGTTCGTCACTTCCTTAGCAGGGTTCAATTATTACTGTCCACGCTTAACACAATCAGATTCTTTTGTTCTTTTAGGTTGAAGAAATTTCCTCAGATCTTCACTTTCCCTTTTCTTTGCCCCTTTTTGGTTCATCACAATTTTTTTTAATACCTCTCTCGGGCAGTCTGTTCCTCTGTTTCTCTCTGATCGCTCTCACCTCTGCTTGTTCGCTGCCTCTGGAGCTCCAATTCTTCTTTTCTTGTCTCCTTCACCCTCTGCAATTTACAAACTTTCTTCCAAATTATTCCAGTTCTCCGCGTTCTCTCTCTGCGCTGTCCAAATCAATTCAGCTGCAGCCTGTCTCCTATATTCCGTCTTCCTTACAGCTGGGCTGTTAGGACCTCAGGACTGCCATTCACACACACTCTATTGTGTGCTGGGCTCAAAGGTTTCCTCTTCATCGCGAGGGCTGTCGCCCACCACCGCTTCGCTCCTAGAGTGTCCCCACACATCACGATTCTCTCCAGGATTCGTGTTCCCCACAGGATCACTCCAGCACCAAGGAAAGGGGATGAAGGAACGAGCCCATTCTTCGTCTCCTCTCTTTGCCCTGACGTTACCACCGGAAGACCTAACACATTAATTTTTTCTACTGATTCTCCTTTTTGGTGTGCATTCACATGTGTCACTGCTATTTTTCTAGGTTTTTGTAAGGAATTCATTATTTTGTTTATCAGAGTTTCTAGTGTGTTCTCACCAGAACCACATGTTCTTACTTGAACAGAACTACTTACCCCTAGGTCCATGCATGGAGTTGTACTAGTTCTTTTCCCTTGCTATTTATCATTCCTCTTTCCACCCAAATCTGCCAAAAGTATGCACTATCCCAAACGCATATTTGGAATCTGTGTATATTGTCTCTATTTTTCCTTCCAAAATGCATAGAGCTTGATTTAGTGTATACAATTCACAAGTCTGAGCAGACCAGCTTCGAGGCAGACCCCCTGCTTCCAGGATCTCTTTACTATGTCCATTTATAATAGCATACCCCTTTTCTCCGTGCTCACCCTCCCCCTAGAAGAACCATCTATAAAAATTGCTTCAAAAGGCAGTGTTCCTCCAAATCAAATCTTACTTCAGTTTGTAACTCTATTACTTCAGAACAACAAGGTTCTAATCCATATTGATCCTCTGATCTAGTGTTAGTTAAGAACATTCAAATTATAAAACCAAATCTGTCCTGCTGCATCAAAATCGCAGCAGCAATCGCTTGAAATCATAATGGCCATCCTCTTATAACCGGATCCATTATTTTTGACGGGAATGCTACGGCTTCCTTTGTCCTGCCCAGTCCTGAGCCATCACGCCTTGTGCAATTCTCCTTAGAGCTGCTCGGATCATCCAGAGAGTGGGTGGTGCTTCAGTCTGCGTCGTTGTAGGCTGAGCTTAATTACTGAGGAACGCTCCGCCTTCCATCACATGGCCCCGTTACAGCATTCCCCAGTTTATGCTCAGCCTTGTGCAGAGTATCCACAGCCGCACTCAGGGCGAAGCTATAGCAGCACCTCCCCCCCCCCCCAGTAGTTGTCTGGGAGTTAAAGCTGCTGGAGGCCTTATCTTTCCAACCCGGTGCATTTGGCCTCAGGCGTTCATTTGACTAATTGGATAAATAAGCACTTGGGTTGATTTCCTATTGGACCAGGATCCAGACTTAAGCATCAAAATACGTATTTTCAAAAAGAGAGACAATAATCAAACACGTATACAAGAATATATTCATATGTATATATTTAAGTAAATAAATGAATTATATATCGGACTCCCTTGTCCT